>OZ020251.1:5657901-5876642 GCA_963971285.1 Astropecten irregularis | reverse complement strand
ATGACAGCGAATTGTCTAAATATAACAGGCTGTTTATCTGCACTCGATGTGGTCGCTGTCTGATTTTTTTTGACCGTATGACCGTATGACCCGGCCTCGTTATAGTAATTCCACTGCATGCCAGGAAAAAAGCTTTCTGTGTGTCGTCTGACGCTGATTGTAGTGTGGGGCGTCCGAGGCTCGAAAGCTGGAAACACGTGTTGTGTTTTAAAGGTTGAAGCATACTTTGGTAAGAAACCAAAACAGAAATGTTTACAGATTTTACTATAAATTATAGGGTATGAAAATGGTGGTGGTAGAAACATACCGTTAAAATGTTTCCGCTTGAAATGGTGTATTTATCCAGAAATTAATGAAACAACGACCGAAAATCTTTTTGATCTTTTAAAAGATCAAAAATAAAAGAGAGAAGACTTAAGAAATACTGTGGCTGTTTTTCTCAAAAAGTGGGCACCGTATGGGACTGAAATTTTCACAGATGACTGTTACTGTATCTTTCTTGATATTTTTGCCAATTAATCTGTATTTCTTCGATAACAACTATAAAGTATGATATTACCTTTAAAGGTATAACACAATGATTGGTAAATGTTACAGAAAAACACTCTTTATCTTATCCAACATGTAAATGTCTCTTTTAAAACGTAATCATGGTTTTGATCTTACCCCGAGATCTGAACTGTTTTGGGTATTAATTTGTTTACTTATTTCTGGATAAATACACCATTTCAGACTGAAATATTTTAACGGTATGTTTCTACCAGCACCATCATGATACCCTGAAATGTATACGAAAATCTGTGAACATTTCTCTTTTTGGTATGTTGCCAATCCTGTACTCAGTACATTTAAATCTGATTGTGAGGCGCCATACTTTTTATCAAAAGCAGGATTTGTTTACGCAGGAACCGTGGTTAAAATCAGTATCTGATTCGAGACCCGTTGAAACAAAATGTAGCTGCAATTCAAAATGAGCTTTCGAAAAACAAAAATGGCTGATTTATAACACGTCAGTTTTCCAATTTTGTAAATGGCAACAGGAAAGGTAATTCGACACGGAAGGTTCCATATAAGTGCTATAAATCACTATCATGGTTTAAGGTAAAGCTGTTTTTAATCTAGGAAACTGTATTGTTTTTGTTCTTGCCCGTATGGTATGTGGTTATGTGTATGTATTCGTCTGGTCCCTTTTCACTGGTAGCCGACCTTTTTGGTTTAATGCACGTTTTTGTGCAGGGCGAAAATTGTGTCACAGTGCATTAGTTCATGTGTTTGCCCTTTACCCCTTTTCGCTGGTAGCCCCAAATCAGCATTTTCTTTGGACCGGATCTGCTACTTTAAAAACAGTAACATAAATATCATAAGGAGACTTAAACACATAAAACAACTTCGGGAAAAGGCAAAATCAAACCATAAAGACTGCACTTTTAGTCAAGGAGCATGGACCATGACGTTCTCAACCCGGACCACATCTAAGGTCTGATTTTGGAAATTGATGGAGCAGACCTCGGGGAACATTTCTAGATACTATGTGGCCTCAAATTGTGGTAGCGCTTTTGTGTAATATCCAAAAAAATTATTGCAAAATTTTCTCCCCAAATTAAGAAAAACTAAAGAAAATGCAACAAATGGGTTTAAGCTCTTGCTTCTGACTTATTTTGTTAATGTTATTTCTCTGTCAATGGATTATGAGTTATATAATCACATAATAATTCACCAAAATACATATGAAGGACTTGGGGGGGGGGGGGTTGCTACGACCACGCTCTTTTTTCAGATGCATTGTGGGAAAGTGAATCTTGGTTTTTTGTTGATCCTCAAACGATACCACATTTTCTCAATAGTGATACCATAATTTGAACTACCTAGCAAAGCTGTTAATGGTATAAACTTCCATTTTATGAATTCAAAGCTTAGATGTAGTGGGTGTTGAGCTAACACCTTAATAAGAGGGTTTTCAGAACTTTGCTCCTTGACTATGTATACATTGGTCAGTATAAGCGGTACAACACACACACACAACACACAAAACTACAAACTAAAGCCCATCAAGATTGACATGCATAAAGTAGGGACTACTACTTTACATACAAGGACGCCATTCCATATTTTTTTTTCATTTTTGGTTTGATTTATATTTATTGTCGTTGAGGAGAGGAACAAACGCGGTCGTGCGGTTAAGCGGGGTCTGCCGATATGGCACGGGGTCGAAAGGTACACATCACCGGCAGTCTCTGATATCAAGAAGGCCTATCGCTCTTTCCTCAGGTTTCCATTTCCTCGTCGACTAAAATTCAATTTCGCCCGGACAAAAAGCACGAACAGAGTGCATGCCCCGATGTTTGCACTCTAGAACCTTCAAGTGCCGTCTTCAGTACCACAAATCTGAATATTCACGCAATCGCTGCACTGTGTGTGTTTTATTATTATTATTTTTTTACATAAAAAGTGCAACCTTCTTTAAGAAAGTACCGAGTCTTAAATGTCTCTCTCGTGCGCTCTAATTGGATAATGGCCCCAGTGGGTATTGAAACGAAACGTCATGCACGGTGTATGTGATTGTGTACGGGAAATGGTTGTACTGTGTATCATTTTCTTGTTTGATGGACAAGGATTTATTACTGTAGTTGACAAGGACTTGACTGTTCCTTTTTTTGTGATTGGGCATTTGTTTCTTACCGGCCCCATGAAATCTTCTTTACCTGTCTGTATTGGGATCGTTGTCCGAGTCTAAGTTCTTACTTTGACGATTATGATTGAGTCGCAAAGTTGCATGTTAGAGCATTTAAAGACGACATTCAGAAGAATTAAATATTCTCTGCGAAGACTGACAAAAAACAAGGATAATGTAATATTTCTATATTATAAACTTGAATAATATTCAGCCTCGAAATATTTGGGGTGGGGTGATAATACCCGCCATACCCCTCCCGCAAATACTGGGGGGGATATATCCCCCACCCCCGGGGCGATCCCATGGTTTGTGTTGCTCTTCATGGTATGTTTGATTTTTGCAAGATAAATAATCACGACAAATCGCCATCTTATTTCACTTAGTCACCTTGTCAGGAAACATTATCACGACATTTAGGGCTTAATTATATAAGGACATTTACACCATTCTAATAAGGGACGTTGGAAATAATCGCATTCATGTTAAAAATCGAGTTGTGTGAACGTTTTCATGTTAAAAATCACAAGGGTCCCTTTCTATTTTTATTCAAGATCGAGATCTACTACAAAAACTTGACGTGGCGTGATAAACCATAATGTGGTTATATGGGTAAGTGGAATGGCCCTCATGGAGTGCTGTAGGAAAGAACCGTCTTCAACAGGAAGCAGTATATGTAGAACGATATACATGGTGAAACCCAACCAATCTGTTATACTAGATTACATCTTGAAAGTGATGTATTGATCTCCACGTCATGCCATGCAATACTCGTTACTTCTAAATGCTTTTAAGAGGATGTTTTCCGCAGGAGAGCTGTAAATGCCCCAGGCAGCGACAGCCATCTCGTCAAATTATTCGAGGGGAAAAGTGCACCTGGTAGGGGATCTTCTTTGGTTGAGTGAACATGTATTTTATTATTTCGAGATATTTTGTCCTGAACACTTTTCACAGTTGGTGTTTCGGATTCCAAAAAACACTCAGATTAATCTTAAAGGTAGTATCATACTTTGATTGTTAAGATGCCCATGTTCGGTCATTTTTTGAAGACGACAATTGTATTCCCAAGAGGATTCTAAACTGACCTCCTGTTTTTCGATTGCAGCTGAGCAGGGGAAATGGTTTCACGTTAGAACCTTAAAGGTAATATCATACTTTGGTAAGAAACCAAAAGAGGTTCCGAACAAAAAAATTACAGCGAATGAAGATGGTGGTGGTGGAAACATTCCGCCTAAAATGGTGTTTTTATCGAGAAATTAGTAAAACAACGACCGGAAATCTTTTTGATCTTTTAAAAGATCACAAATAAAAGAGAAAATACTGAAGAAATACTTTGGCCGTTTTTCACTGTTTTCTCAAAAAGTGTTCACCGTATGGGACTGAAATTTTCACAGATGACTGTTACTGTATCTGTCTTGATATTTTTGCCCATTTATTTGTATTTCTTCGATAAAAACCAAAGTATGATATTACCTTTAAGCCACAAGTCAGTACAGCATTACAGGAACCCATGACTTTATATTCCGATTGCTTATAATTGTTGTCTGGAAGCGTGTGCATTGATATTTTTGTCCATGAATCTGTATTTCTTTGACAAAAACCAAAGTATGGTACTACCTTTAGAATGAGTTGTTACCATCACTATAGTGAGCTGTATCAAAATGAAAGATCACAACTAAAAAGGATTCACAATTCAAGATTGATCTTTAGTGCTTTGTGAAATCACGTTTAGATTAGGCATTAATAATTCACTGGAGATTTGAGGAAGCAAAACATAAACAAGGGATTATTTAGCAGTACACTGAGTAAAACAAAGTGTGGATTCTGCTTTACATTCTTACTATACTCCCTGGGTACTTTACATACGAATTTATGGCAATCCAAAAGATTAGCACGCGCACTAAAACAAACCTTCCTGATTTTACATCATACTTTATTGACGGATTGTTTATACTTCAAGGATGAAAAACAAATTCAGACACGCTTAAATGTATAATACATGGTTGGTAAAGGTTACAGAACAGCACACTCGCATTGTCTCATCCAGTATCTGCATGAAATAATAAGCCTGTGAAAATCTGAGTCAAGAGAAAATAGCTAAAACCCGACTAATTTCTTTTCTTATAAAACATAAAGATTGGTTTTGATCTCACCCCGGAGATCAAAACTGTATTCAGTATTTGTTTTACTAATTTCTGGATAAACACACTATTTCGGGCGGAAATATTTTAACGGTATGTTTCTACCAGCACCATCTTCATATCCTAAAAGTTATAGGTAAATATGTGAACATGTTTTGTTTGGGTATGTTACCAATCCTGTAACTGCGCCTTTAAAGACACATCCTGTTATACTAAAAATAATCGGCAAACTCTTTAACTCAAAAACAAGATGCCTAGCTAATCAAAGACAATACCTCCTCGAAGCCAAGAATATTGGTGAAATCCGGAAAGTCACGTCTGTTTTCACTTCCATCAAGAATTTAGTACATACATCAGACACTGATGATACTAGTCTCTTTTCCAGCTCATTAGATTGCTTATCTCTGTGGGGTCTGTGTTTCATATCCCTGCAACGTCTCACAACCAGTAGAAGACAGATTTAGACTTGAGTCTACGTATTATTTACCATGAAGACTAATGGGCAGATGTACTTTCTTATCATCGTGATTTATCCCATGTCATCATGCAGCACGAACCCGGGAGATATGATTACGTATACGCGTGTGTACAGAGAGACATATATCATACATCTATCTCTTCCCCATTAAAGCCAGACCGACTAATTTGTTCCCTGTGTCATTTATCATCACGCACCTCCGTAATTATTCTCTTCGGGGACAAACAAGAGGGGTCCGGCTTGGTTATTTTGACAAACGTGGTTAGAATCATAACTGTTCTCCAGAACTGCAGCTATTTGGTAGTTGGGAGACCCCTGCTTTCGCTTGTCAACACTTGCTCCGATCGAGTTGCATGGCCAACCGTAGTACCTCGTTTGAAAGTGCTCAAAAATTAAATGTACTTGACCCGCACTCGATAAAAAGTACTCGGAAATAAATGTACTTGGTTCGTACTCGATTCCATGTACTTGATTTTGGGGAGTACTGGACCATTTATTGCAAATTGTCTTTTTCCCCACGGTTGATTATGCCGATTTCCGATAAATAATACAAAGGGAGCATGAAGATAATCGAGGGTTTAGTATAAACATTTGTGTAAACAGCAGAGTGTTATTTGCAAGGTTTGAAAAAATATTAATTTCTGAGAAGAGTGGCACGACATCTAGTTATACAAATCTGCATTTTTGGCATTGTGCGTTAATACTGTACTCGGATGTGGACTCGAACTTTGGCACTCCCGAACTTGGACCTGTACTCGGACCACCGTAAGTACTATGTATTTGGATTTGAGGACTCGACTCCAATATTGCGCCAAACTCAGTCTACTCCGAAGCAGGGTTGAGATTTTCCAACCCGGGTTCAAACCCATGTCCCTATTAAAATGTTACTCCCCGAATTAGAAGGTTCCCAAGAAGTGTGAACTGACGCTGGGTTGAACGTGGGGTTTGAAGATTGTATTTAAATCAAGGGCGGGAATGGAGTTCCCCCTGAGTAAGTTATACCTATACAGCTATATTAAAATTACAAGAGCGCTAGCTGTAAAAAGTGATGCCTGCTGGGCGCATCCATGTTTGTGCACAAACCTATGGAAAACACAAAGGTTGGTACGTTTTTTGTACGTTCATTTGCATATCTGCGTTGTTTTCTATACTGGTTCGTTATCGAAACCAAACAAGGGCCGTGCGCGCACACGCTCTGCACTTCAGTCAAGCAATGATTGCAAGCGTCATCAAGACGCGCTACCGGTACCGTTCGCGCATACTTGCGCGTTGCATATAGAGTACACTTTTCGAAAGGCATTCCAGCCTGTGCGTTCTTGTTCCACAGACACGCACTCAAATTCAAAATGACTGCGCCCAGGACGACTTCAAAGCGTCTACGCACGGAAAACACAGAGCTAGCGCTCTAGTAATTTTAATATAGCTCTATTGTTATACCCGAGCTAGGAGCTTGCAGTGTGAAAAGCCATAAAAAGCATTGCTGGACAGAAACTGATTAGCTTAAAGGCTCTTGTCTTGTGTGTGTATTTGGAATCATTTTCAACAGACAAATGCGATGTTGCTCTTTGGAATTTAATAAAGCTCGGTCGAATTTCCTGTGACGAATTCGGATATCAGGGTGGATTTGACGATCGAAGTCCTAAGATCAATCGTAACTCGAGTTACCAAAGATAAACCATCGTATCTTACTTACGGCTTCAGTGTATCGTAATGCCATAGGATTGATAGTAAGTTACGATGAGTTTAGTGAAATCGGCCGCGGTGTCTCTGGAGTCTAATTCCTATATATCGTCCCCGGTGCCAATGAAAAGTTAAGATGCTCATGACCGGTCATTTTTGAAGACGACAATTTTATTCCCAAGAGGAATCGAAACTGACCTCCTGATTTTCGATTGCAGCTGGGGAAATGGTTTCACGTTAAAACCTTAAAGGTAGTATCATACTTTGGGAAGAAACCAAAAGAGAAATGTTCACAGATTTACGTACAAATTACAGGGTATGAAGATGGTGGTGGTAGAAACATACCGCCTGAAATGGTGTATTTATCCAGAAATTAGTCAAACAACCACCGAAAATCTTTTTGATATGTTAAAAGATAAACAATAAAAGAGAAAAGACTTAAGAAACAATGTGGCCGTTTTTCACAGTTTTCACAAAGAGTGGGCACCGTATGGGACTGAAATTTTTACAGATGACTATTACTATATCTGTCTTGGTATTGTTGCCCATGAATCTGTATTTCTTTGACAAAATTCAAAGTATGATACTACCTTTAAGATGTTCCATGCTCTACCCATGATGGCAGCTCGTGGAAGGGTTTGATTAATGCGGTAATAATTCCGAGTATACCACGAGCACGTATGATGGACGAGGGAACGTGATATGAGCTAGCGTGCTCACGAATCCCTACCGTCTGATTACGGGCCTCGTGCCTAGTGATGCTGGAATTATACCGTTGCTACATTACAAGGATTAACATATTTCCATCATGTTGGTTTTATTTTACATTCTGGTCCATGTTTAGGGTTTATTGTCTAATGGCGTACTTAAAGGTACAACACATAATTGGTAAAGATCACAGGACTACATTCACACTTTGTCTGATCAAACATGTACAGGAAATAATAAACCTGTGAAAATATGAGCTCAATCGGACATCTGAGTCGCGAAACAATACCGAAAATCCGACTCGATTTTTCTTTTAAGACATACAAAATAGTTTACTTTATGTTTGTTCCAAAAATCGTTCGGACGAACGATTTTTGAAAAAACCCACTAAATCTCGATTTGCTTGAAAAACCCTGCATCTGAAGAACCAATATTTTCTGTCTCAAACTCAATATATATTTTGTTGGAGGCCTTGCAAATCCTATATGCTCCTCATACACAGGCATCTGTAATACATCTTTTAAGAAAAACCGCTGGCTTGTTCGAATCCCGCTCCTGTCAATATTACTTTGTTCAATTTCAAATGATTTAAATTTTGAAAATGCTTTGAGTAAGGAGGGCCTTTAGAAGTTAGAAGGATCTTTATCGAAAAGCAGTTTATTACTTGCATAAAAATGTTGAATTTGTATGTGTATGCAAAAGCCTAATTGCTAAACAACATAACGATACCAGAAATCATACTGCAAAAGCAAGATGATAACATTCAGTGACGATTATAGATATCAATAGAAATCGAACCATACATTTGGATTTTCAAATTTAGCCTGCAGACGACTGTTGTATTTTATGCAGGGTTATTTGGTCGATTTCACCTCATGTGTCAGATTACAGGCTGGCTGAAACCGGGCCCTATTATAGCTGGACATGCCAGCATGCTGTGGGTACCCGCATTGTACGATTCAGGGTAGCTTATAAAATTGCAACCATAATGCAACATCGAGCTTTTTTCACTGTTTCCTCAAAAAGGAAGGCACCTTATGAAGCTTACAATTTCATATATAGATCACTGTTTTTCCATCTTAATATTGTTGTTCTATTCTTTATATTTATATGTCAAAAACAAGCTACATTTAAGGAAGGTATTTCTCCTTAAAATGTCATGATTATTCACCAGATATGATACACACTTGGCAATAAAACAAAAGGGTTAATACTAACCTTTCTTCGAAAAATCCACTTTCCAAAATGCTGATAATAATTGCAAATATTTAGAACGTGTAAAGATACAGTTGACGTAGAAACATATTTTTGGTTTTCTTGAAAACGTGAACATGTCGAATTTGATGTCCTTCTATAACAAAATGAAATGATGTGCCGTTTGTGAGAAAATAACTGCAATGAATTCATCTCCCACAACAGAAACAAAAATGGACAGGAACAAGGACAGTGGCAAGGTCAAGGAAAAGGTCCATCACAACAACAGCAACAACAAAAAGAAAAACAAAAAGAGCATGAACGGCATCAACAATACGATAACTTACACAGTCATTGACAAGTGAACAAAAGAAAAATTGACTGGGGCGGGATTCGAAGTGATGACCTCCTGAATACCTATAGACCTTTCTTTTGCAACGTCACAGACCGAGTTTTTGCCAACCAGCATGGCGGAAACTATGGCGAGCCATCAAAGCCAGGCATAAAAAAAACACAATTTGTACACAACATTTCATAAACATTGAAAGATAATGCTAAATGTAATGGGAACACCACAGCCAATGCTGGTATGTATTTTGCACATAGTATGGACAGTTCACAAAAACGTTGAAGTTGGTCACGCCGTCTGTCAAGACGACGAAATGATTTGTAACATTTGGCCGCCCATGCCTTGCCAACCAGTGTTTGAAAACAAACGAAAGGTCTATACAGGCGCCCTAACAACTGGGCCATCCAGCCTACGTTGGTGGTGACCCTAGTAGTCAAATATCTTAAGCAACGTGGGAACGGTACATGGGGGATCACTCAAAGAGGATACGTTTTTTAATT
Source organism: Astropecten irregularis (assembly GCA_963971285.1). Lineage (NCBI taxonomy): Eukaryota > Metazoa > Echinodermata > Asteroidea > Paxillosida > Astropectinidae > Astropecten > Astropecten irregularis. The sequence goes on along the minus strand of OZ020251.1, from coordinate 5,866,921 downwards.
AATACAATCATCAAACGAAGGGCTGGATGGCCTAGTTGGTAGAGCGCCTGTACGGTGTTCAGGAGGTCGCCAGTTCGAATCCCGCTCTAGTCAATTTGTATATGTTTACCCTTCAATGACTTTAAAAATCAGTCAGTTTCCCTTGTTGTTATTTGATGATTGATAACGTACAAAGAACAGGAATAGGTCAATACAGCAGCAATACCCATATCCATTATTATAACACCCCGTCTACGGATTCCGTCTCGTGATTGGTTCAGAGCGCGTCACATGACATTATATATTTTTGCTATACAAGGCGCACAGCGCGCGACGCACTGCCCCGTGGCAAGCAACGTACTATCCCAATGTACTATACCATGGCAATCAATGTACTATCCCGAGCTGCATGGTACCCAGACTTATATTTTAGTGCAGAGTACAGCACGTAGTAACCGTGGTAGTATCACACCTCGAACCCAAGCAGTTGTGCATAATACTACATACCTGAATGAGAAATGTGTGCGAGGATGCAAAGTTTAGACTGGCACCTCTTCAAATTACATGATTGTGCATTACTCGCGTACTTATCAGCTTATACTGCACTAAGGTTTTAATTAACATGAGAAATGTTAAACAAAGTCGTCTAAATTGTTTTTTTTTTATTGTAGCGGGTCTGTTAGTTTGCAGAATCTATGTATGGGGTGTTATAAAACAAATATTGACTGCTTTGACTCGTGCGATGGGTTAAATCTATGATACCCTCGGTGATCCCCTGCGCGTTCTATTTTCCCTCGGCTGCGCCTCGGGAAAATAGAACGCGCAGGGGATCACCTCGGGTATCATAGATTTAACCATCGCTCTCGAAGCAGTCAATATTTGTATACTATACGTCAACAGGATTACTCAAGATGGCGTATTACTTCTTAAGATGGATTTTCATTTTATAGTTAGCGTCGTTTATCAACGTCAGCAAGTGGAGCCAGCCTGGTTGGCAATCCGCAAAGCTATTAAGCCTCGCGGATGATTGATGAACAAATTCCCAGTATGTGTATGAACATTGTTAATCAACATGTACACGAACTGAAGCTTTTAGAGCGGGCTGTATGCTTCTTAACTTGGTAATAGATCAAACTCATCCGTTTATATCGAGACCCAAATGGAACAAGTAACACCCGCAAGGTTTCTGTTGAAGTTAGCAAGCAGGGCGGGTTATTGACGGTGTGATTTTATCGAATCTAAGGCAAGATTGGAGGAATCTGATATGTATAATGCTATAGGCAACGCAGTTAATCTGTATGTGCCCAATGAATAGTTGCATGAATGGGCAGACGAACGTCAAAGGAAGTCAGGTTGGCGTAGCGGTTCTTTCTTCGCATTTCACCTCTGGCGTACCGTGTTTATTCATGTATAGCTTGTTTACCCTGGGTTTACCTGCTCAGTGAAACACACACTGTTTTCTAGAGGTTTCCAGAAATTACAACATGAACTATGGAGGATGGTGCAACACGTGACCGAGTAGCAGACTTCCATGGGCGCCATTTGGCAGCCAGTCACATCAACTCATATAATCACGAAGGACAGCTTAAGATCGAAAGTGTTTGGTTTTTGTGGAGGGAGGAAAACCGGAGAACCCGGAGAAAAACCCTCGAAGCATAGGAGAGAACCAAACGCACAACTCTACTCACATATGACCCAAGCCGGGATCGAACCCGAATCAGTCCCTGCCTGATTCTGTGGGTTTAACCCAGAATATCACTCTGGGGTTTTTTCCCATCTTTAAAACAGTATCATCTTCTCGTCATCTTTCAATAAAAAGGTTTCATCAGGCTTTCGGGCTACAGAGCCAAGGGCGCTTTTGAGAAATCATTGGTTTCATTACCAGAAATAAATAAAAACTAGTCTAACCGTACTGTCGTTAATGCTGTTCAAACTAAAGCTTGATGCTTAAATCTTTACATGTTTCCCTGTAGAGGATCTTTAATGGTATTATCCAGTCCTTCGCCACGGTTTAAGTGAAATTTGAAACCCTAAACGACAATTCCATCTCCGATATCATTGTCAGACGACACAGAATCCATCCAGTCGAGGTGACCTGCCTAGGCCTGGCAAGGGGTGTCACGTTACAAAAGCCCAGGTCTCGCACACACAAAAATCTTTCAGTTGGTATTTCATCGTTTAAAAATTGAAAACTGCAAGCCCGGCCATTTCGCCCATTAGGATTTATTCATACCATGAGAAAAGTTTCCATTGTAAAATTGTTCAGGGAATTTGATTTTAAAAATGTGTTTATTATGCATTTCAAACTTCAAGGAGATCGGTCGAGCCTTCATTTTGTCGACAAAATCGGAGGAAGGGGTTGTTTTGAGCTTGATGTTTGACAGGGTTGGCACCAAGATGTAAAAACAATTCCAAAACTCTGGGTGTAAATAGATAAAGTAGCCCGATAGAAGACGCTCAAGCAGACGTTGACAAGATGGAATGTTGACTATTCCTTTTCCAGTGTTTAAACTTGTCTGAGGAAGAAAGCGCCGCTAAGCGACAAACTGCTCAAAAGCTCATTCCCGTACAGACCAATGGCCAATTTCATAGAGCTGCTCAAGCACAACCATTGCTTAAGCATGAGAAGTCTTTCTTGATCAAACAGGATTACCCACTAAATTTCATGTGATGTTTACTGCTTTTCACTTGTACTAATTCGGCCATTGTTTGCTGAGCATAAGGAGTTTTGGCAGACATATTTTTTGTTGCTCAATCAGCTTTATGAAATACGGGCGATTCACAATTTAAAGTGCTACCAAGAGGGCAGCAGGGAGAGGCCGATTTACGCGGTGCATGATGGGAAATTGTCGACATAGGAGATTTTTCTCTATACGTTCAACGTTATTGCTAATTCTTGGGTCGTTTTGTGCGGTTTTTTTTCACGTGTTATCACAATGGAAAACATTGAGAAATACCTATGGATGAAAGATATACGGTGGGTTAAATGGCGAAGACGATTGGACGTATAGGGGAAAGAATCTCCGATGTCGACAATTGGCCCCAGTTCGTTAGTCTGGAAGTGAGCGGTGTAGGTATAATGCAGAAATGTATTGTGAGACAGTGCGAAAATCATGTACACATTATTACAAAAAAAAAAAAAAAAAAAAAAAAACACCCAAAGGAGTCATTCGAAATGAATCTCGAGGCTTGAGATACATGCCTTACTTCAGCTTCGTCATGTGGCTAAACCTCTTCATTTCGTTTTGTGGGTCTCAATTGGTACTTGCAAATGTAAGTCTTCTGCCTAGCTTCAAGCCTGCATGGTTTCGCAAAGGGCCCTATGTATAGTTTTCCTTGTTCATGCAATTATCACATCTCCATATTGGCTTGCTGCAAATGTATTATTTATCTGGTACGATGCCTTTATGGGACCAAATGCATGCCTGCACTGATAGAGAAATGCACACATAAAACGATGCCTACGCATTTCGTTCTCGACCATTTCACGGTTATGTATTATGCTCTCCCCGAATCACCAATGACTCCCAAAGGACTTTCAAAGCAAACCTGCTGGAGTACCGGAACATTACCGCCGTCTCCCCGGGGTTATATGAGATCGAATCTTTGGAGAGTATTTGCCTCACTGCCCTGGCTAGAATGGTAAGGACCGCTGCAAAATGCACAGAGACTCACCAAGCATGCAGGACAATTCTGATCAATGCTGCCTACCGCTGTATTTTAATCAGATAGTCATGTAATAAGGGAACCCCAAATGATTCACCTGATTTAATTCTGCATTTGTCTGTAGGTATGAAGGCTCCAAAACATCTTTATATGATAGAGCATTCAATGCAGAAGTTTGAAGTATATGTAGAGGTATTTGGTATGTATTGCTGAATCGGATACTTCAGTGTTTGATTGATACTGCATACATATTTTATGGCATTTTTACACAACATTTAAAAAAACCTATCAAACACTGAGATATTGTCCCACAGGTCTGTACCTTAGTCAACATTTATCAAGGATTCACCAGGGACGTCGGTCACTCTCAAGCTTTGCTGTCCATTCACACGATGACACTTCTGTAAGATTACGCAAGCTTTAGAGACTTTCTCAATGGTTGAGAGTTTTTGGCATCATGCGATCTTTTGATCTTTTAAAAGATCAAACATATTTTCGGTCGTTGTTTAACTAATTTCTGGATAAAAACACCATTTCAGGCGGAAATATTTTAACGGTAGGTTTGCACTAGCATCATCTTCATATCCTGTAAGTTATACGTAAATCTATGATACTACCTTTAAGTAACCAATTAAGCTATTTGGATATGTTGGCGGTTCGAATCCCGCTCCAGTACATTTTTCTTTGGTCACATTTCGATGACTTAAAAAAAAAATCAGCAAGTTTCACTTCTGGTTATTTGATGATTAACCAATGAAGTGTTCGACTTCGCATTTTAGATATTAGAATAAACAGATATGGGCCATTATCGTAAGGCAGGTTTTAATACAGTTAAACAATTGCTGGAAACTGCTCATCGACCGATTAAAATACCTGAAATATATGCGTAGAGTCAGATAGCCTTATGTTTTAAATTTTAGCATCTTCCTCAAGCGCTAAATAACTTAGATGTATTATAATACTCGTTGATGGGACAAACAAAATACTAAACACCAAACCGTTAACGAATAATAATAGCACAATAAATAGGTCTCCTGTGAAAACACATACAGCGAAATCAGGTAACCTCTTAATTATAACCCTTTGTCAATACTCGCCTTGCATCGTGAATTGTATGACCGTAGCTTGCTCAATTAAATGCTTGTCTACATTTATTGATTCTAGCGTGGCTTCTTAATTGCTTGTGGGTTTACCTTTTTGTTAGATGCTTTATTACTATCCATGTCAATGGATATAGCGCACATCAGTATACATTATTTTGCAGCGTGTCAAGATTTGCAGCGAGTGCTGCAATCCAGTATACATTGAAAACGTATTCTGTACGTTGAATATCTTTCAATACAAAAAATCACTTGGCGATCAGATTTGTTCTTAAGGAAGAGGAGCTTCGGAAAACACATTTGTTTGTTCATGTGTACTTATTTTGTGAGAAGATCACATTTAATGGATGTGATTTTAATGACGTAGGTTGCTTTTAAGATACGCTTTTTGGTCGTGATAATATATATACAATTCATCATCATAGATATGATATTTCATCACCATTCATTATATTAATCTGACAGCGGCAGAGTGCAAATTTACAGTAATGCATGCGCTGTGACAGTGTAATACAATTAGTACATCGGCTGCACTTTAGCATCAGTAAAATATTGCACTTTGGCGCCTAAAGAATTTCAACTTATTTGAAAATTGTAGGAAATATGATGAAAAAATAATAATGATCAGTATAATATTATCTAAGTCATGTAAAACTAAACATTTCGAGACATTACCGATGTCAGCAGGGCTAGTCTTAAGTAATATTATTATTCTTTACAGACGTGGCAGACGTATCTCCATACTAGGATTTGACTCGGTAACCTTTCCTTGTCTTAATCTGTCTCTAACATTTTGCATATTTTCTCTCTCTTTAAAATGTATGTTCTTTTATTGGCCTTGTATGGCCTTTTATTGTAATTTCATTTTGATCATTATGTGTAAAGAGCGCAATATAATTTTTGAAGAGTATTTTTCTAAATTGCATAATAGGGAGATAGGTTAGCATCAAAACAATTTAATATTTTGGAGACACCGGTCAATAGGGACACATTTCATTGTCTGCTACCCCCAAAAGAAATCCTTCATCTTGAAGACATATTGTTAATGTTCATTTTCCAATAAAAATACAACAAATGCTCTCGATATGAACATATGTCATTTCGAGTTCATTGGTTTAGAGGATGTTTAGAAATTGGGTAAAGTACTGTGCGCGTTTTTATGGGAATTACTCTCTGAGTAGACCTCCATAGACCTGGCGTTTATAATTCACATGAAATGCACCTCCAGATGAAATATCCTTTTTGATTTTCATGGTCCATGAATAAAAAAAAAAAAACATCGAAGGTTTTGCAAGATTCTATTGTCTCGTTTTAATTTCCTTCTTCCATTTTCCCTCTTGTACCGTGTGGCAATTTAAGTAATCTATAAATAGAAATCCCGTTTTTATACTCGACAATTATGTCATTCCTGCATGCACGGGAGCAGAGTTGAAAGACGCGACAGAGTATAAAAGCCAAGGACTGATGAGAAAGCGTCGATATGGAGAAATACTGGTTAGAAGGAATAATAACATAATCCTATTCAGCTGTATGTATGGCATTTTTTTTCATGCTTCGCCGTTTCTGCTTGCATAATTCCTCAATGCGAATCTTCACCGCTTAGAATACTACACAATTTAGGTCCAAAGCTGTGTATATTGGTCAAGGCACGTGCATACACAGCGTTCGCTTACTTTGTACAACAAAAATCAATATTTTTGCATTGAAAGCATGCAATGTGAAATGCATTGTGGAAAAAAAATATTAGTAATTTATATCGTAAATTTAGTATTTCCATTTATCATTGCATGATCGGTAAGCATATGAACTGCACTGTTTTGTTTTCAGGTCAACCGCGTTTTATTAAGTTTTATTGCAGAACCGGTACTGCTGTGAAATTTTTCATTCTGAAAGTAATATTTTCATTCGCTAGAAAACTGCATTTTAGACCTGGAACAATACAAAAGTCGCAATGTCTGTTTTCGATTGTAATGATCAAAATGTATCTGGCAATACAAACAAATGCATAATTTCATGTAAAACGTATGCTTGGCGTAGAGTGTTAAGCCTATTGGGTGTACTTGTCGGCGTTTTAGAAATCGACAAAGCAGGATTTGTAGCATACCGAAACAGAATCTTCACAGATTTACCTGTAACTTACAAGGTACAAACATTGTGATTTAGAAAAAAAAAATCTTAATTTTGTCTCGCCAAATGCTGTATTTATCAAGAAAAGAGTCAAACCAATGCTTGCAAACAATTTTGATCTTTAAAAGATCAAAATTAACTATGTGAATAAATTTAAACAAAATACCACGTGCGTTTATCCCTGTTTTCTCAAAATCTGGGCACAGTATGGGGCTGAACATTTCACAAATGACTGTTACTGCATCTTCCTTGATAATTGGTACCGTGAATCTGGATTTCTTTGATAAAAAACAACGTAATACATGTTTTACCTATATAAAGGTAGTATTATACTTTGTTTTGTTGTCAAAAAAATACAGATTCAAGGGCAAAAATATCAAGGACGATACAGTCACAGTCATCTGTGAAAGTTTCAGTCACATACGGTGCCCACTTTTTGAGAAAATATTTTTGTAAGTCTTTTCTCTTTTATTTTGGATCTTTTAAAAGATCAACAAGATTTCCGGTCAATTTTAACGGTTTGTTTCTACCACCACCATCTTCATACCCTTTAAGTTATACGTAAATCTGTGAACATTTGTTTTGGTTTCTTACCAAAGTATGATACTACCTTTAAGAAATGTAAAAACGGCTTACCATTTGATTGGACAGCGGGTCTTTGCTGAGAATCCGTAATATTCGAGAACGATGTTGGCATCGTCGAACATAATACAAACAGTTGACACACGTGTAGTGACAGTAGAGCTAAGCAGCGTGTCGAATACATGGCGAAACAGTCCTTACGATCTGATGTGCACGTCCAGTAATAAAGTCATCGGGCAGCAAGTCAGAATAGGCATATGCAACCGACTGCTCCAGTAGCTAGCTCTACACACGTCCCGGTCTTCACATCTAGACGTCACTGACATCACGTTTGCAATTGAACACGTGATCAGAACGCAACTGCGCTATTGAGTACTTATTCGACTGTGTACAATTTGACAATACATATTGAACGCGTAGGCCTATACTCACACGCAGAGTCGAAATACAATCTCACGCGCTCCCTTTTAGCAATCTGCACGAGTGCTCATAATACAATTTAAACTGGAGCTGGCCCGGTTTGCGAATATTGTATTTCTAGTAAATTCTGTATAATATGATAACAGTGTCATTGTAGATAGCGAGGACGGTTAAAATTATGTTCTAGCCACACAATCAGAGGATTTCAGACAAAGAACCACTCCCGTTTGTCCAATTCACATTTGCCAGCACATTGTACGACTGAGATTGGAAGTGACAAGCAGTTTGAGATCTCAAACATTCTGAAAGCATCGGGAAAACTATACAACACCAGACTACGAGGTTTAAGGTAGTATCGTACTTTGGTTTTCATCGAAGAAATACAGATTCATGGCAAAAAACGTCAAGGAAGATACAGCAACAGTCATTTGTTAAAATTCCAGTCCAATACGGTGCCAACTTTTTGAGAAAACAGTGAAAAACTGCCATAGTATTTCTTAAGTCTTTTCTCTTTTTTTTTGATATTTGAAAAGATAAAAAAAAAGATTCAGTCGTTGTTTTACTAATTTCTGGATAAATGCACCATTTCAGGTGTAAACAAATTAACGGTAGGTTTCTACTAGCAAGAGCACATTTCTGTGTTGGTCTCTTACCAAAGTATGATATTTCCTTTAAGCAGTTTGTGTAAAACATTTCACTCCCAATTTCGTGTAAAATTGCTGGTCCCACCATGGGACACGTTTGATCTTTACTGTGTTTTTTTTTTAAGCTTTCGCAATTTATTTTGAAGTATAAACAATCCATATTTGTATATATCAATTAATTTTTAGGAGGTAATTAGCAACAAAAGTAATGGAAGTGAGCAGTAAAGTGGCAATAAAATATTTATGGCAAATATGATTTATTGTTTTCATGATAGATTACAAATACAATTAGCAGTACACTTTACTGAAACTTGAACTCTCTCCTGATCAGACTTCGGTGCTTAGATCTGTCCTGAAACTGAGGCTGCATCCGAATCTGTTGTCTAGAGCTAGGTCTAGGTCTTCGCTCCATTGGAAATACGCGGAAACATCAAGACAATAGACCTAGCCGTAGCTCTGGAAGCCCGTTTCGGACACGGCCTGTGTGTCAAAGCGTTTCAATGGATAATGTCAATAAGACACATAGTTTTCATGCCAGTCTGTATTGGGAATCGAAGCTAAGAAACATTAAGCAAGAAAACTTATGTGGGGCATGTTGGTGAAGTAGCACGTTGTGTCGATCGTAATCTACAATGTACACATTGTGGGACAAACTCCATCCATGGGTTTTTGGTGCTTGCCAAACATGTTGCTCCTCTTCACACAGGTGTAAATGGGTACCTGTGAGGATAGACATGCGGCTGTGTGCTTACTTAGACCATAAGCGCCTAACATCAGCAGGAACTACATTCTCCGCATGGAGTTGAGATGGTGTCAGAAGTGTAAAATGTAGTCCATTCACCGGGAATAAATATGCGCACCTTTGGATGGCGTGCCAAATACAGGTGCACATTTTGGGCTCTGAAATAAAATCCTCAAAATTCTATTCCTAATAAAAGGACATACCAACATGCCCAACTCAGTGCTTTACCAATGCAACATTTCGACCATACCATTTCGAACCCCCACGTTATGAATGTAACTCCAAATCTTCAAAATTATATTCCAAATAAAATGATCTACCAACATGCCCAACTCAGTGCTTTACCAAAGCAACATTTCGACCATACCATTTCGAACCCCAAAGATATGAATGTAACTCCACTCATAATAATCCTCGCGCACAGCATGGGTCATTATGCAATAGATAAACACATTTTAGCATTTACAGCAGCTAATCATACTAAATATCTAGTTACAAACAAATAAATTTCGCCTTATGATGCTGCAGTCTTTAACAAATCATACCGTTAGCCTTTTATTCACTTCATTGCAAATATTAATCTGCTGCAAGATGCAAACTATTGCACACTTTTCAGTTACCAATTACTCATGATTTAAACTATATAAATTACACAGAGTAGAGGACCTGATGTTTTGAAACTAACTAAATCTTACACAAAGGCAGAAATTACACAGATGTTGATGAAAGGACAAACAAACTGAATTCATTCGTATGCTTTAAGCTATTTGACGGACCATATGCCATGACAATTCCAAATTATCCAATACTTTCTTACATTTGTCAAGTGAGGGCAGCATTCAAACGAACCATTGTATATTTTGGCGCCACTTTGTCACGTTGAACGTAAACCTCGTCAAGTGAGGGGAGCAGACAACATCCCGCGTTAAATCTTTTGACCTGAATTGTTCCGTGGAAGACTTCTTTCTGTAAAATAAAAAGTCCGGTATTTTGACAAGAGATCGCTGGCTCAAATCCCGCTCCAATTTTGTCTTTGTTGTATTTTTAATGACTTAAAAGTAGTATCATACTTTGGTAGCCTGCTGAAACAGAAATCTTCACAGATTTTCCTATAACTTACAGGGTATAAAGATGATGATGGTGGAAACATACCGTTACATTGTTTCTGCCTGAAAAGCTGTATTTATCAAGAAAAGAGTAAAACAACGACCGAAAATCTGTTTGATCCTTTTAAAGATTAAATATAAAAGAAAAAAGACTTAAGAAATACCATGGCCGTTTTTCACTGTTTTCTAAAAAAGGGCCCACCGTATGTGACTGAACATTTCACAAATGATTGTTACTGTATCTTCCTCGATATTTTTGCCCAAGAATCTGCATTTTTTTGACAAAAACCTTAGTATGATACTACCTTTAAAAAGGAACAGATGTTTAACACATCAATATATAAATATCAGATAAAAGAAACAAGGAAAATCGAAACAAACACATTGCTAAAAACAAGGGAATACAGGGTAACAGGGCTACTAAAAACTCAATTGCACATTGAAGACACATGTATCAACATGGGGCATTAGAATTACAGGAACGAAATATAAAATTTAGAGCGATGTTAATCGGGATAATTGGCCGGTAAAAAAAAAAAAAAAAAAAAAAAAAGTCAAAGACATTGCATGAGAACATATTACTTATTTATTTCTTAATGGGAGACTTTGGAGAACCGGTCTTCAAGTCAACAGCGCAGGCGCAAGCAATTTTGCGCGTGCGTACTGGTGCGTGCGCACGCGTTGTTGACTTGAAGACTGGTTCTCCAAAGTATTTTCCAGTCGTAACTAATGAACAATTGATATTGTACCATTTGGAGCATTTCAATGAAATACGAGGTTCATTTATAGATTGATGTGCAATTTCCACGAATGTCTATCGTTGATGTATTGGCTGAATTAAAGCTTCTAGGACTATGAAATTTACTTATACCAGATTAATGTAATGATTTAAAGGTTTACTGTAATCAAATTATTGTGAGAAAGGGATGAACGTGCTTTAAAATTATTGCTTTATATTTCTATGTTAGTGCTAAATTTGGACCAACAAGTTACAAAATCAGTACGTATATACAGAAGTATAGCTTTCACCACAGTACATGTATACTGCGTTGCGTTCTGCATGTGACGTGAGCAAGGGTTTTCGTCGCGAAAAGTGGGGTGCAAAATTATGGGTCTAAAATACCGCCTTTTTCTAAATACAATTTGTTTTATAACAAACAATGATAGACAGGTTGAATTTTATAACAATACAGATGTATTTTTAACTTCATTTGAGTTTTGATAACAGAAAACCATTTAAGTCATTGAAAAATCGAGTTGGCTGCTGGATTTGGCCCTTGAATAATTATGGTCGATGTTAAGGGAGGATGGAAAAAGGTTTCCCACATCTACAATTTTAAACTATCACCTGAATATTTTTTGAAGCCACAAATAAATTATTTCAACGTATGACGGATTCTTAAAATAAAGGTCGTGTAAAATTGAAATAATGGGGGTGGTATTGATTTGCCACACTGACAAGATGGTAGCCAAAGAAACCAACCGAAATATTTTGATGCAGGTTCCGCTTGGGTGAGGGCAGAAGGTAAACAACCCTGACGCCGATGCAAGGACAAATTTCATGCATCAACCTCAAAATCGATTCCACTCCAAGAATGCAGCACCATAGTGCAGGCAGGCTGAGTTATTTATTGTTTGTATCCAATGGGAGACTTTTGGGAACCGGTCTTCAAGTCAACAGCGCACGCGCAAGCAATTGTGAGCATGCGCGCGTTGTTTTGCGGCTGCCCTGTTGCGCGTGCACGTGCGCTGTTGACTTGAAGACCGGTTCTCAAAAGTCTCCCATTGTACAAGCATTCGAACATGAAGATATGATTGTGCAACAGAATAATATTCTATTTTTCATCTCGATTCATTTAAACCCGGCAATATGCAAATGATAGCCAGGAGGTAACATTTAGTGTACGTTTCGGTTCCCCTGAATTCATCTGGTGCAAGTTTCTACAATCATCCATGTTAGAATTATTGTGCTCATCTTCTAGTAAACATCCGCTGTGAATATCCAAGAATAAAGAGCCGTGATATCATTGCGATGACAATTCCATGCATGAAGCCCATGGAACGACCAAAGAGCTATATTAAAATCACTAGAGCGCTGGCTCCGCGTTCTCCGTGCGTAGAAGCCATTGAACTCCATAATACATTGGATAGGACATCCCGCGCCATCTTCAGCAACGCGCGCGTTTTCTCAGGAGGGTTTGAAACTTTCAAACGCGGGCCGGCGCATAGACCGTACGCAACAAAAACAAATAAATTTTGGGGGTTGGGGCAATAAATTTGCAATAGATTCTGCTGATTTCCGAGTGGTTTAGAATTAAAATTTCGGAGGAAATACCTTACTATGGATTATAGGATGTGATCTGCGTTTGCGGATGTAGGCCTACGGATGCCGGGTGCACGGGTGACAGATAAAGAGGGATTTTATACCATAAGTAAGCGTTTTAGTCTACAGAACAATAAGTTTAAAGTGTGTGGGAATAATTATAACCTTACTTGAACAGAATTCTAAAATCCTTATTTCATTTGCCACGTTTTGAATGATCGCAGTTAGTTTGCCGGCAACTTATTTGGCAGGGTGGCGATACATTTTTTTTTTATTTGGAGCAACAAAACTAATCAAATCAACGTAAGTTAGCCTTGTTTCATCTTTGTTATTATTACATTGAACTATCATGATGGCATTCGTCAGCGCATGCGCAACCTTCCTAAGCGAGACCGCGCGTTTCTTACAGGAAGCGCTGTACAAAAAAAAACAATAAATAAATAAAATACGCGTGAACTACCCAGTGTATTATGGAGATCAATGGTAGACGCTTTGAAGCTGTCCAGGGCGCAGTCATTTTGAATTTCAGTGTGTGTCTTTGGAACAAGGGGCCTGTTTGTTTAACGCAAAGGATCCGATATTTAGGGATCCACCTCCTATGCAGGGTACGCTAAAATGGGATCCGGATCCGCAATTTGCGTGATCCTGTGCAATAAACAAACAGACCCTATCACAATTTGACTGTAGCCTTTCGAGGTGTATACTCTATATGCAACGCGCAAGTATGCACGAACGGTACCGGTAGCGCGTCTTGATGACGCTTCACCGCTGTTTCCGTGGCGAAATCTAGTTAGCTGGCTGTGCGTGGGCGTTACAGTGGGCGTTCATTGATGAAGCGCGCCCTCTTGTGGTTATCTTTTTCCACTGCTTAATTAGCATGATTTATTTACACCTTTTTATGTAAATTCCTAATGAATGTTGAGCATTTTCTTGTAAATGATGTAAAATAAGGTCAACTCTTCCCCTGTTGAACTTAAAATATGGCGGCCCAGTATCGAGGGTTTGGTGTAATTCGAGTTTCAAAACCGCCGTAAATTTTGGTCTTTACACCGAAGTCCCACAGACTGGCCACTTTGCTTGCCTTCCATAATGTCTCTGGAAGTTTTCCTGGAGAATTGTTAGTATTCAATATGAAGATCTATTCGTTGTCGAGTCATTTGTAACGGAAATGGAGTGCAGAACCCATACACTTTTGCGTTAGTACACATTCAATGTTGGTGCGAAACCGTGCAATATGAACATGCCATGTACCATCATGCATCACTTTCTCTCTTATTTTGAGGGTTTCCCGCGGCCCGGCCTGGGCCTTTATTTATTTATTTATTTATTTATTTATTTATTTATTTGTATCAGCATTTCAGATGTAAAAAAACAACAACAGACAAACGAACTACATGTACTGTGTAATTAATTTATCTGTATAATATACATGTACATGTATGGAAATTCCTGGAGATTATTCCACGCTGGTTAGCTGGTACCCGCCCAGCTTCTACAGTAAACTAACAACTCTTCCCTCCTGTATACGCACTAGGCCTACATGTACAGTATACTGTACTGTACAGTGCATGTTTAACTGTACAGTACAGTGTGCATGTTGCCTATGGGTGCGTGCACGTTGCACGCGTGAAAAGCACCCCACGAGCCCCGTTGTATGTCGCATTCTATTTTAATTTCCTAGCGGGTGTGGGGGTTATATACTTTAAAAAGGCTTTACTTTTGTAAAGTAAGAACTGGTTTTAATGGCTATTCCAATCCCCTGATTAGGAAAACTTCCTTTCTTTGAGAAAACATGACTTAAAAACGAACTTTTTCTGGAATCCGTCGTCTTTCTTGAGAAAAGAGCGCTGCTTGTATTTTTGTATTTCGCGCTACCCGAACCTCCAGAAATTTCTTTCTCGGCGATTTGCCAGCTGAAATATACATATGCAACAGTTCCATCACCTTTTTACCCGCCCATAAAGTCTATAATTACGAAATTTTGGAGAAGTTTATGAGACGTTTTGAGAGCTGGCGTTATGAGGTCACACCTCATGAATATGCATTTTTAGTGACCCACCATGAAAAACTGGCGCATGCGCGTAAACTAGATTTCGCCTATGGAGCCCTTGCAACAGCGGTGGCTTGCAATCATTGCGTGACTGAAGGGCAGAGCGTATTCATGGCCCAGAATGAAACACGTATTTACCGAAGGTGCGTCGGATTTCGGGCGTATTTGGCTTCGATTACGCACCCGTATAAAACACAACGCATCATATATGCAAATGAACGTACGGCAAACTAAGGCCGTGTCCCAATTCTCTGGCTGCGGCTTCAAATTACACACGCACCTATGGCAGCATGTAGCCAGTGACTGCAGCCACTTCCATAGACTTGCGTGTAATTTGAAGTCACAGCCAGAGAATTGGGACACGACCTTACACAATTTTGTGCTTTCCATAGGTTTGTGCACAAACATGGATGCGTCCGGCACGCATCACTTTGTACACGGAGCTAGCGCTCTAGTATGGTGCTATTGATTTGCCACACTGACAAGATGGTAGTCAAAGAAACCAACCGAAATATTTCGATGGAGGTTCCGCTTGGGTGAGACAAGGGCCCAATTTCATGGAATCCGTTACCGTTAGCAAAGATTCTTCGCTTACGGTAGTGTTTGGTTTTAATACGGTAAGCGTTTTCACGGAAGAGTTTCCTTTTTGGTAACGGTAAGCAAGGAATTTGTGCAGAATGCATACGACAGCCCGTTAGCAGAAAATGATCGCGGTTACCCTAGAAATTCTTCGCCAACCGAGAGTGTTGCTTACAGATTCCATGATCAGTTAGCACAGAAATAGGCCGTAACGGATTCCATGAAATTGGGCCCAGAACGTAAACAACCCTCTTATCTTAAAATGGGCGCATGTGCTCTGGCGGCAAATACAGATCTGTAAACCTTTAATGTGTTTGCGTTTATTTTTACTAAAATGATGTCATAACTATGACAAATACCAGCTTACTGTAGGGGTTAAAGTCATTGCTGAGTTGGCTGCTGGTTTTGGCCTTTGGATATGGTCGATGTTAAGGGAGGATGGAAAAAGTTTTGCCACGTCAAATACTTCAAATCATCACCTGAATAATATTTTTGAAGCCGGAAATAAATTATTTCAACGCATAAAGGTCGACGTGTAAAATCGAAACCATGAGGTGATATTAGGCACGTTCTCACACACCAACAAAATCGCGACTGTTGGTCGCGATTTGTAGCGCGACCCAAAAAGTCGCGCTTTTTGGTGTGTGTGAACGTGCCTATTGATTTGCCACACTGACAAGATGGTAGCCAAAGAAACCAACCGAAATATTTTGATGGAGGTTCCGCTTGAATGAGAGCAGAACGTAAACAACCCTGACGCCAACGAGAAGACAATTTCATGCATCAACCTCAAAATCGATTCCACGCCACGAATACAGCACCATAGTGATGGCAGTATACATGCCTGTATACATGTCGCCAAGCCTTCGAATATAAATCTACGATTGTGCATGAGAATATAATATTAGAATATTAGAAAATTATCCTCTAATTTTCATCTTGATTCATTGAAACCTAAATTTTGCGAATTAAACAATAAAGTATGATTGGGGCCTTGGTACCACATTGTACCAGAAATCACGTGATTTGATCGTTTTTACGAATTTCGACGTATTTCAAAACGCTACTTTTGTTAGAGTGATTTCAATCACGGGTCGTGTATGTAGATATGAGACCGGGCAGGACCAAAATCCGTGTATATGGTTGGGTGGTAAGGCTGGCATAGAGGTTCTTTCCTTGTCATTCACCCCTGGTGGCCCGGGTTCCGCTCCGCTGAGTCCGGCTCGGTCCACAAGTGGATTGGGTTTTCAGTCCCTACCTGATTCTGTGGGTTCTACACAGAATATTACTCTGGGGTTTTCCTCTCAGCACTAAAACTGTTTCTTCTTCTCATCATCTTTCCATAACAGGGTTTCATCGGACTTTCGAGCTGCATTGCATAATAGGGATTTTTTTAGGAATCCTTGGTTTCATAACTATAAATGAATAATTATGATTAAATATTAATAATAATAATAAACCCCAAAAGTCAATTTTCCCATATTATGTGTACACAAAGACCCTGCCCCATATGGTTGTATACAAAGTACCTTCTCTCATAATTATGGTTGAACACAAAGATCTACTACCATGTGGCTGTACACAAATCCTTATACTCCCATATGGTTGTACACAAAGTCCCTACTCCCATATTGCAGTACAAAAAGTGCCTGCTCCCATACGGTTGTACACAAAGTTCCTGCGCCTATATGGTTGTACACAATTTGCCTGCTCCCATACTGTTGTACACAAAGTGCCTGCTCCCATACGGTTGTACACAAAGTTCCTGCTCCCATATGGTTGTACACAAAGTCCCTGCTCCCATATGGTTGCACATAAATTGCCTACCCCGATATAGTTGTACACAAATATCGCCCATGAAGTCACTTTCAAGATCAGGTGAAGACTCAAGTTAGCGTTCCTATTGGCAAGCCATGATGTAATCAGTCAGTGCTGGTGATATGCGTGCTGTCATCAAACGAACAGGTTCGGGTGACGTTTGCTCATTTTGCTTGGAGAAACGGAGGGAGCAGTAGCCTAATCTTTGCCATTATCAACGCTTGCCTAACCTACCCTGTGCTAGTATCAACGCTCACAGGTAAGCGCACGGACTTTATTCTTCGAAGAATCATACACGTACGTACGCTTACTTCTTGGCCAAGTGTGAAAATGTCCATGTAATTGGTTATGTATTTACTCCTTGGAAGCAACCTAGCTCGGAAACACGTGCATTTGTTTGTCGCTGGGCAACTGATAAACCGTACTAACCGTCTATTTATAATTTTATTGTTTGTTAGTTAATTATGTTTCCAACTAGCATTACCTAAAAACTATTACAAAGGAGACACATTTGGAAATATTTGAATAGAAAAAAATAATGCTGTGAATAATTTGTTGAGATTGTTATGAATGTTTGTTGAAATGTTGTGTTATTCAAAGCATTTCAATACATGTACACAACATCTACTTCGGCATTTGTTGAATTTAGTAAACTACCTTTTAATTACTATAAAGATTGTCTTTAAAAAAATCTGTACTTAATTTTGTGTAAACCTACATTCTTTTTGATTGTACAAAACTGTAATCTGAAAACTGCTATTATAAACCTCACTTCTGGATTGCATTGGGTTTTTCTTTCCGAACCTGAAACACTACTTCCCTTTCACTTAAAAGGCGAATTTTCAGAACCCAAAATATTTTACTGCCAGTCTGGTCAAACTGTCGAACACTGTATATCACTCCCGACAGTGGCGTTTGCGGTAACAAAGAGAGTGAAACGGCGTTTATCGTCTCAAAATAATAGCAGATTTCCATCCAAAATTATAATAAATTACAATTAAAAAACACAAACCAGGCCTTAGCAAAAAATAACTATTCTTACCATGCATTTAATTTCGTTATGAAAGGGTTCGGGTGTCATGGACGATTTTCATGAATTTCGTAACCTTCAAACTGAACTTAAAGGTAATATCATACTTTGGTTTCTGTCGAAGAAATACAGATTTATGGGCATAAATATCAAGAAAGATACAGTTTCAAATATTTTAGTCTCATACGGTGCCAACTTTTTGAGAAAACAGTTAATAACTCACACAGTATTTTGTAAGTCTTTTCTCTTTTATTTTTGATCACTTAAAAGATCAAACAGATTTTCGGTTGTTGTTTCACTAATGTCTGGATAAATACACCATTTCAGGGGCAAACATTTTTACGGTATGTTTCTACCACCACCATCTTACCCTGTAAATTATACGTAAATCTGTGAATATTTCTGTTTTCGTTTCTTACCAATGTATGATTACTACCTTTAATTAATTGAAAAGAGATATATTTGTGTGTTTTTTATCGATATTTTTTTTTCGGATTTATTTTTCGAGATGTATTTTCCAGGTTTGTTTTTTCGACATTTATTTTTCAGATTTGTTTTGCGAGATATATTTTTCAAAATTGTGGATTATGGCTTTGTGAAACCCGCGCAATCGGTCAATTTGAATCGCCGATATAACTGATTTCCTACATTGCTAGCTGTGCACACACGTATGGGCAATAACGAGTTAGAAAATCGGCCGTTTTGGTGTTCTCCCGGGCCTGTCCTTAGCAGTCTATGGCTGTTTAAAATTGATGGGAGATGGGCTAGGTAGAAAACCAGCCGTTTTAGCGTTCTCCCATGCAAATAGAACTTTTGGAAAATATATCTAGAAAAAAAAAATCTTTAAAAATTGTATCTCGAAAAAACAGAATCTGGAAAATATACCTCGAAAAAACTAATTGTGCAATTTTTTTTAAACGCAATGTTTTTGAGTTGACGCAATGATTGCGGGTTGACGAAACGTTTTTGAGTTGATGCAATGTTTTTCAGTTGCCGCAATGTTTGCAAGTTGACGCAATGTTTGTGAGTTGACGCAGTATTTTTGACAAAAGGATTTTGGGGCCTTGATCGATGAAACAATTTCGATCTGTTCCTAGCTATATGTTTCGAGGGACCCAAACGATTTCCACATGAATACACAAAATATAATTTTGATAATGACACAAAAAAGGTTTTGAGGGCATGAAATGAATTTTATGTATGACAGGAAATTATCACAGGCCTATGCCTTGGGCTGAATGCGTCGCAAATAAATAATAAAGCATGTATCTATTTCTCCTGTTCTTTTTGGAAATTCCTGATTTAAAAAAGGATCACTTTTGTCAAATCATGAGTAATTTGTGTCAAACAAGCGTGATTAAACAAACAAGTTATACGTAAATTTTGTTACAGTTAAAAAGCTGATAAACGACTGGAAATGGATCTATCACAATAATCACCTGATTTCCTGAGTCAAAATTTTGACTCAGGAAATCACGTGACTTCCTTTCTTTTCGTAATTATCACGTAAACGGCAAAATGTTACCGTTTATTTGTGTGGAATGTTCTGGTCTACTTTTTGAAGACCTTTCCAGTCATGGTGAAGGAATGCATTTTGGCGAAAAAGCGCCCAAAATCGCCCAAAAACGTACCTTTAACGTGATTTTGCCTCACTGTATTTCACTTTGATGCATCTGTTTTTATAAAGCATAATTCCATTCAATTCGATTCAACAGTCGAGCAGCTTAGCAATGCAAAATCAGCAGTCAATTTAGCACACTGCCAAAAGCCTGTTCGAATAGAATTTTAAAATGAATGGCGATTTTTTTTAATCGACTGACGCCTTTTTACATTTACTGGCACGTGAAGTGAAATCGAATTACTATTCTGAGGTGCCTTTCAGTTTCACGCAAAATGGAATGATGCAGCGTTTAAAGTTTCCTCTCATTTTCCGAAAATTACCGGGAAAACATATTATATATACCAGTGTAGCATATATCTCATCATACGAGTAAACACAAATCTGGCCTCAGCAAACCGACCAACTACGTAAAATGCTAGCATACTTTTGTTTTAATTTCTTTACGAATGGGTCGGTTATCATGGACGAAGAATGCTACCCCCACCTAAAACTAACGAGCAGAAGAAAACAGATACACAAGGGGCAAATCAAATAAAACGACACTCTGACAATAACAGGTGCCTATAATGATCTCAAAATCCAGTCACAAGTTATCCAGAATTCACATTTATTTTGAGCTAACCTTTTAATGATTATGATTTAATGGCGCATGGAACCAACCACGCCAAATAAAATTAAAATAACCTCCCGCGCAAACGGACACAAAGCTCAGGGTGAAGGTCAAACATCGCAGATAAATATAAGGCAACCCGAGGCTCTGCATACAGCGGCCGATGTGAAGATGTGCACAACCTAATTTGATTAGCGAGAAAGCCCCACCAATCAGTCAATCGAAATCAGTCAAGAAAACGCAACCTGAACGAACAACTGCCACAAACAAAGATGAGACGCTGCAGCCACTATCAGTGAGCATGGGGGGAAATCCCCGAGGCTCATCGGCACTTGGCCAAACGTTTACACCTGCGGAAAAGGAGTCTAGGCCGGCATCTGTTGGGCCGACTCGGCCTCACACCCAAGCAATCCGAAAGATTTATAGCCATTAGTCATTCCTAAGTGCTGCAAATGGAATTACGAACATAATAACACGTGCCGACAAAGCTTGGAACGGGGCCAACACATATTGCAGCGTTTCTTGTATTTTGTCATAACCTATCGTCGAATATCTGTTTCTGAGATATTCTTCTTTTTTTGAATTTCTTTCCAGCTTAACATACAAGCTTGCTGTCACCATCTTACTGCATCTCGAGTACAATTGTTTGAACAATGGATATCGTCACTTTAGCTATTGTTCTTTTGGAAGTCATTGACATGATTGCTGCAACCGAAGTAGGCATTCCTTCATGTCAACGTGGAGCAAGCGAGCAGCAAATGCGACGGGGTTATACCCACGCATTTTACCGCGGTCCATCAAAGAATCAAATCTTGCGTGGGGGTGGCTATCTCAATATAACGACCGGTTCCTATCTGACGTGTGCCGGGATGTGTCTGCGGGATGATGCCTGCAAATCATTCAACTTCTGCAAAGATGAGAAGCGGTGCGAGATGAACTCCGCGGTGTACTTGCAGAATTTGAGTGACATGATGTTTGTCAGTGGTTGCCTGTTCTTCTATGAAGAGTACCACGAGCCCAAAGGTAAGCATTTCCCAATCCTTATGAATAACCAACGAACTGAATAGGAAGAAAGTTTTGTTAACTCAACATTTGGATCTATTTTGTTTCGATTCGGCCAGTATGCTCTGGTAATCCTCGAGAGAGGTTGTGTCAGACACGTGTGGAGATCAAGGTTATAAATAATACCGTGATGCAGAAACATGGTACTATAGTATACCCAGAAATGTGTGTATCCAGGTGTGTAGTAAATATGCAGAAGACGTTTGGGTACAGGATACCCTTATACACAATTCTAGATTGAATATAGGATAGTGGGCTATTAAGTGCCTGTTCGCATGGATACTGTTAGTCATCATTCATGCTCCCCACACGTGTGAGGCAAACACTTCCCCGAAGACTGACAGAGCGTACCCCCTGGAACGTTCACTAAACGATTCGTTTCGTTATGTGACTTCTGCCAAGCTAAGCTTAACGTCTTAGTCACGTACGCTATAGGGAGAGCATAATTCCAACCAGGCTAGTTCATTCGGCTATAATTCCTTCAAATACTCAAGCACATCAACTGCCCAAGTTGCCACGACTCTAACATCATCCCCAGGGCTCATGAACCCATGTGCAACAGCCGTTCCAAAGGCATCCTACAATAAGCCAGTCAAGTTCTTATCCGATAATGCATCAGCCACACCAGGCGCAGCCTCAGCCAGCTGGACACGGACATCGCCGTCACCGCAGCTGCATTCAAGTCTTTCCTGCACTGACAATATTTTGCCAAGGTCTGTTCCCTTAATATACGCTGTCCACCAGCCACCACACATTCACATCAATCGTGACAAGTTACTACGGAAGTTCAACCGCCTGCAAGAACGGAGGATTGGAACTTCCATAGTCACGTTCGAACACACCAGTCCCGAAAGGGAATGTCCTAAATCCCGAAGGCCATCACATTGGTCGTCTTCTGGCTTATGTTCAGACCGAATCCCGTACGGGCTTGCAAGAAGGCATACATGGGACCATACACCTGCTCCTCTGAGTGTAGTGCAAGAGCGGCGTCGTCTGCAAACAGCTTGTATGTGATGAGCTCTTTTCGGTTCTTGGTCTTTGCCTTTAGCCCGGACAGGCTAAAGAGATTTCTATCTGACCTGGTGCGGTGGTATATTCCGTCAGTCGACGAGCCGAAGAGTTGCTTCAGCTACGAAAGAGAAACCGTGCTTGGACAAAGACAAAAACCCCTTTAACCCCACTGCTGGTGTGAAGGGCCTCTGATTATGTCCAAGGACTGCACCAAAGGGAGGACCTTTGGTGGGCATCAAATCAAAATGCCTCTGTGAGTTGAATGAAGGCGATTTAAAGGGTCTTCTTCTGCTCTATGTACTTCTCCCCTGCAGCTGTCTCAGTGAGAAGATCGCATTCGAAGAAAGCAACACAATATTTGAATATCGGAAAAATAAACTGATATCGTTTTTATGAATCTATACTCTTGACTTAATCATTTGATTTCCTCGATTTTCTATACTATTTTCCATCTTCCCCTTCCCATGACCGAGGGTTGGGCAGCTACTGCCAACTCAACAGCGGGGCGTGGTGTCAATTATCACGACCCCTCCGGTTTGCACGTTTTATTGATTGGCCTTCAGCAGTGGTATCGTCTTTGGCGCAGTCCATTGTCTTTCCTATGGGGATGCACGCTATGCGATTTAAATTTCGCATTTATCAGCACAGATAGAAACAGCTAGACTTATCTTTGTGTAATCGTCACCATTGCATCAGCAAACTGGGTGATATCAGTTTTATATTTGTCCTAGTTCGTGCTACATTTTCTTATTATCATAACGTCTTACTTTCTAGAAATGTCTACTTAAATATCATTTTGTTCTTAGCTTCCTTCCGAAAATGAACCGTCCCGATTGAAAAGAACGGCAGATTTAAGACTGCCAGGGTCATCTATGTCAAGTCCTTTATTATAACTTAGAATGGACAGGGATGTGGATTATTCAACTTCTCATTTCCCTCAACAAGTGCAGTCGTTTATGTTCCCCGGGAGGACACCAGTCAATCTCGTCCTCATTCTCTCGCTTGTTTTGTGCAAAAATACACGACCATTCCCAGTAAGGGCTGACCCGTGTTAGCTAAATGAATGCACCCAACATTTTATTACCCTGAACACCTTCACTGAAGACTGCTTCACCTTCACTAAATGGCTTGTAAATTCTTGTCACTGTCGTAGAGATTTTATTACAAAAACCCTACACTATTAAGCTTAAGCCATGCAATTTCTTGGAAAACCTAGCTGCCATCGAACGAGCTATGGCCTCTTCGCTGAAATTGCAATTCTAGCCAGTTTGATATTCAAATGTCCTCTCTTTGGATGTCACGTGACCAGAGTGTATGCTTTCATTGATGTGTCGCCCCTCAAGTCGCCGCAAACAGTTGGTTTCGTGCGAGGCGAACAAAAATAAAACACGACATTTATTGGTCACACAACCTCGAGGGCAGAAATTTCGCCAAAAGTGACCGCGCACGATAGCATCGAATGTTCCTGAACACTTAAGCACACTTGAACCTCTGTGAATTGTTCCCATGAATAAATGATGTCAAATCTGCTTCGCATCGCAATTCACATGAAGTTTGAACATGGTTTTTGTCTGATTAATGTAAAATAACAGTTGGCCAAGGATTAGTATTCATATTGTCTGAATTAATCCCTTCCAGAGCCAAAACAATCAAGACGTCGAGCTTGTTATTTTCTGCTTGTGATGTGCTCATGTGACGCTGTAATTGAATGGCTCTCTGTTATTGAACAGAGATATTCACATAGATATTTGTGTTTTAGTTGTTTGGGGAGATTGACAAGCATGGTATAATAATTTGATTTTGTTAAGGGTTTCATCGGGTATGGAGAGCGCTTGTCATCTTAGACGCACTCACACAATCATTTGAAAAAGACCATTTGCATGTAGCAAGCTACCTAGCCGTCTCCACTGGAAATGCAGTGTTTTCATATTTACCAAATGGATCCAGATGACCTATTTTTCTCCACGGCTTGACATTTAGATTTTTGTTTTCGTTTTGGTGCCATCTCCTACTGATATTGGTGTCCTTGGTGTCCTTGTTGGCTCGTGTGTGGAATCAAGTAAATCCGTTAATTACTGTTCTTATTATTATGGGTAGAACCAACCTCACGCGTGGAGCCATGAAGTGGGCTCGTGTTTTTCAGGTTTGCACGTTTTATTGATTGACCATCAGCAGTGCCGTCGTCCCTGTCGCAGTCCGCTGTTTTGCCTATTGGGCTGCACGTTATGGGAATTTTTCGAACAAAATCAATTAAGCGTATTGCAGCGTTTTGTACTTACTCATTCCAAGCCGCCTTTAACGAAATAATATTCCATAAACAAAATAATAATGAAACCAAAATTTCATGCAGAAATTTCATGCAACATTGCAAAACGTATCATCTTCCATATTGTCAACGTCCCTGACTCCATCTACACCCCTGGATTCTCATTTTTTTTCATTTGTGGATGAAACCAAAATAACCAATAAACGAGATGAAATGAAAAAGAACACGGAAAACCGATTTCCCAGTCCCTTGTCTGAACATTGTGGCGAACTAGAAGGTATGAGTGGAATAAGTCAACACCATGTTACATTTGGATAAGGAAGTGCAACCAGTGGGCTTTCTTACAATAAAGGCACTTAGAAATGTTATCTTTGTATACCCAGAGCAACGTAGTCTTAATAATTTGGCAAGCTCAAATCGCAAGCCCGTATTACGTATTGGTATGAATTATGTTGATGACGTCATCACTTTTCGTTGTCCTTTCATGCGCAACGCGAAAAACTTTATACGTTGATATACGTGTGAAAGCCAATACACACGTCAATGTGCCGAACGTTTTGTCCAACAGCATTCTCCAACTTAATTATATGATGCATACACCACATATTGCCTTATAGTGTCCTTAGTGGCTCATATGGTGGCTAAATCATGCAGATATTTTTAACCAATACGTGCATGTATTTCAGCGATGTCGAAACTATTTTTTATCTACTGTCACGTAAACGTATACATGCGAGTTATACGGATACCTATATGGAATACGTGCATTTAACGGGCTTGAGTGCGCCCCGATGCAGTACATAACACGAATGCGTTTGTCAAAAGACGTGCGGTGAAATTTGTTTGGAGAAATCAGTGCCTGCGAGTCATTGTTGAAAGACGCTGCAGTTGTCGGAATATCGAGTACAACCTTTTTGTACAAATCCTAAATGAAACATTACGTAAAATGGAAACGGCCACGTTCATCCTTGCACTTTTGAAAATTATAGCTACTTGTAATGGCAGGCGCTCCATACTTTTCACTTGATTTTTAGGCTTGCCATACTATGCACAATCTAGTCCTCCATGCATTGTACACTGTACATTGGTACTGTGTATACAACACACGTGGAATAACTTTAAGCATGTGCAGCGTATTTGTACATTATAGTTGTGTTTCGCTGGATTCTGTTGGAGATTTCTCCCTGTGAAATGCCATTTAAGCTGGTCTGACCTTGATATGATTAAGACAGAGGCACAGTGGTACGTGTAGTTTCCTTATTTTATGATAAATCTATGTAATTTTTGATAAGTTGAGGGTTGTTTTTCCCACATTGTATTCTGGTATAGTGTAGGCTCTTGTTCTGTATGTTGTTTCATGCATTATCTCATGTGAAGGCCTTTATTATAACTACTACGAAGTTCAGAATCTTGTTGAGGATTTATTGGGCCCAGAACTTATGGCTTTGTGTATTTTGTTGATCAAACTACATGCTTTGGGGATATAAAGGGATTGAAGTAAGTTAACTTTATGCAAGGGATATAAATGAACCTAGTTATTATGTCTGAGTGGGAACCGCATGTTGAATGTGTTATGCTTGTCGTTTGGATTAGAAACACGAAATAGTTTATAAGCCCAGTTTGAGAGAGTTTGACATGTAGTGAAAGTGAAAGTCTGTCAGTTTAAGTTACTCACCGTTTGTAAAGGTTTCGAAGTATACGGATTCTCAAACATTGTGGTTATTCATTGTTAATTTACAAGTTGTATTTCTGTGTTTACTATTTACAGTTCTTACGGCTCGTTGTAAGGCTCAACCATTGCAAGGCTCATTGCAAGGCTAACGATTGAAGGCTAAGGATTAAAGTGTATGGCTACGGCTTCATCAAGTTTAAGTTATCTGCCGTAGTCCAATAAAGCTGAGAGCCCGTAACAAGAGAACTTGTGTGTTTTGGCTTCATTCTTCAAGCGTGCTATCAAGGGCAGGCACAGTAAGAACACTACTCCACCGGCGGGATTATACACCTGATCCTCCAGCAGCAGGAGTTAAGAACGATTGATCCTTCATCAGGGTTATCGTGAATGTTTACCCGCCTAAGGAAACAAGAGCAAGCAGTCTGTACAGCCAGAGAAGCCGGAGCAGTCTGTACAGAGAAGCCGGAGCAGTCTGTTCAGCCAGAGAAGCCGGAGCAGTCTGTACAGCCATAGAAGCCGGAGCAGTCTGTACAGCCATGGAAGGAGATCGAGCAGCCTACGATACATCGCGATGGTACACAGATTCAATCGGATTGCGGTAAGCACACACCACCTACATCGTGCCAAGTTGAGGTGTGGTTTACGACAAGGCAACTCCACAGCAGCAGTGACAAATCTTCACAAGCTTGACTGTGTTTACTCTGAATATTGCATTGGAACTGGATGCATATTGTACTGTATACCTGCGCGCACACACCATTGTGGAGAACGGTCTGTCATAGGAATGGTTGCATTTATATTGTGGTCCTTCACATGCCATTCACTGATGACTTGCATATGCATATGTATTGTAAACTTAAAGGTGTACATCGGTTAAGTTGTGTATTGGGTGTGCTCATTTGACAAATTGTGTTCTTTTGATGTTGAAGTTGTGTATGTACACCATTCTTGTGAAATTGTATTACTCAGCAATTGTGTAATTTTGACATTGCTTTAATTTGAAGTGTTCATACATGTCTCATATTTGAATTGTCGCATTATCAGTTGAAACCTGTTTATGCTTGTATATCATATCATATACTTACATTTTCTTCTGAGACACGCACATTATTATTTGGCCTAAACCCATTAATTATAGCTTGAGATGGCAGGTGCCCAGCCCCGAAAGTCATCAAGGGATAGGAAACCCACTGAGAAAATGGCTGCCTTTCAGGGTAAAGAAAAGATGATGAAAGAGCGTCAATTTTTCAGGACCTATGGTGTCTTGAAAACAATAGTGAAGGCAGCAAGACAGGCCATCAAGACAGAAAGAGAGGGTGATACGATAGGGCGACATATGAAGGAGCTTGAAGAAGGCGAAGGAGAACTTGAGGCACTTTTTGATGACTTGAGAAAACACACTGCACCTAGCAGAGAAGTGAGAGAAAGGATGGATAGAGCCACTGCCATGGTCAGAGATAGCATATATGCACTGGAGGAGGTGGGAGGAACACTGGGAGGCCCCTTCGACGCAAACGACCGCAAGCAAATCGCCGATGCGCTCCGTTGTTGAAGTGTGACTATGCAGGGTCAGTGTTCAGCTCTTCCCTCAACGAGAGCTCAGAAACAGGAAGCAAACAAGCATCCGAAACTTCCTCTGATCATGCCTTATCGGAGGAATCAGAGGTCAGGTCAAATCAGCGGTCTGATGAAGCACCGGCTGACCCTGACCTGACTGACCTTCGGCCAGTGTCTCCTTTCAATGGGTCGTCCTTTGGTTTTCTTAGTGAGAAGGATATTGCAGCAGATGAGCAAGGTACACTCCCTGTCAGCAAGTCAGCCCCACCTGCGGCTGGTGATAACTCAGCCTCGTCTCCAGCTTTCAACCCCCAGCACTTTGCACAAGTTCTAGCAGACAACATGCACCGCTGTCGACTTCCGGTTCCAGTGCCAAGTACCTTTAGTGGTAATCCACTTGAATTTGTGGAGTTTGAAAGGAGCTTCAAGACCTTGATCAGCAGTAGAATTACACCTGCTGAAAAGCTGTACTACCTCAAGCAGTATGTAACAGGCGAAGCCAGACAGGCGATTGAGGGATTCTTCTATGGCAGTTCTGAAGAAGCATACGGAAGTGCATGGAGGACCCTCAAACAGAGATTTGGCCATTCCTTCCAGGTACAAAGGGCATTCCGCGAGAAGCTGAACAACTGGCCGAAGATTGCTTCAAGAGATTCGAAAGGACTTCAGACTTTTACAGATTTTCTGAAGACCTGCCTGGACGCCATGACCTTTGTAGAGGGCCTGGAGGTCCTAAACGATTGTTTGGAGAACCAAAGGCTGCTTGGCAAGCTACCAGAATGGCTTGTGGCCAGATGGAACAGGCAAGTCACAGATGCTATTGCATATGGCGGAGTTTACCCAAAGTTCCATGAGTTTGTGCGCTTCATGTTGAAGGAAGCTCGGATCGCCAACAACCCCATATCATCTCTTGAGGCGCTGAAGATCAACGACTCTCCAAGAAAGGTGGACGCAAAGGCAGCGGACAAGTTTTCAAGCAAGAAGCGCTCAACGTTCACAGTCAAGAGCAAGGAACAACAGCCGAAGCTGGCCCATGACACCACATTGGCCAGCAAACCAACAAAATGTTGCAGTTTATGTGCGTCTGCAGATCATCAGCTGAAGGACTGCGCACAGTACAAGGCCAAGTCCTTGAGTGATCGGAAGGCATTTGTGAAGGAAAATCGCCTCTGCTTCGGATGCCTTCACAAGGGACATTTCAGTCAAGAGTGCAAGCGACGACATAAGTGTGACATATGCAGTAAGCGTCATCCCACCTCCCTGCACGAGTGGCGACCAAGTACAGGCGACACAAATGCTCCAACACAGTCACCTAAGCAGGAAAGTAAGGTTGATCAAGTTTCAACCACGTCGCACAAGTTGCTGTTTGGCAAGTCTACCAGCACAGCCATGATTGTCCCGGTGTGGGTGTCCTCGGAGCAATCACCATCGAAAGAGACTCTAACCTATGCTCTGCTCGACACGCAGAGCGATGCGTCTTTCATCTTAGAAGATGTTGCAGCAGCTCTAGGTGTACGTCGTCAGCCCTTGAGGCTTCAGTTGTCAACAATGACAACCTCGTCTACAATCCAGTGCGATGCAGTCTCTAACATCCAGGTGAGAGGGATGACCTCACCCATCATGCTGAGGATCGCAAAGTGTTACACGCGTGAGTTCATCCCAGCGGATAGAGAGCACATCCCAACTAGAGACACCGCTGACAGATGGCCACACCTTCAGCAGATCGCCGGCGAAATGCCGGCACTGCAAGGTTGCGATGTGGGATTGCTGATTGGCTATAATTGCCCCAGAGCTTTAATTCCAAGGAATGTCATCACTGGCACAGATGCTGAACCATATGCCATCCAGACAGACTTGGGATGGAGTATCGTTGGCTCAGCAAACCCAGAGAGCAATACCAATGCAAGCCTATGCGGTAGAGTTGCGACACGAGAGCTGCCAAGAGCAACGCCTAATGATGTACTTAAGGCACTGGAGGCCGATTTCTCAGAGAAATCATGTCATGACGTGACCGTCTCCCAAGAAGATATCGAATTCATCCACTGTCTGGAAGCAGGCATTTCTATGAACGAGGAAGGTCACCCTGAGATGCCATTGCCTTTCAAGAAAAGGCCGGAAATGCCAAACAACCGACGTCTAGCTGCAGTTAGACTGAATCACCTCCAAAGGAAAATGGAGAGGAATGAAACATACCGGGAGCACTACAAGACCTTCATGACAGAGCTAATTGACAAGGGCTATGCTGAAAAGACACAGGAAGAAGGCCCTAGGGGTGCAACAAACTACATCCCTCATCATGGTATTTACCATCCCTACAAGAACAAGATCAGGGTAGTCTTCGACTGTTCTGCGAAGTTTGGTAGCACATGTTTGAATGAGCACCTTCTGAAAGGCCCAGACCTTACAAACGCATTGGTGGGAGTGCTGCTCAGATTCAGGTTGCACACGGTGGCTGTCATGTGTGACATTGAAAAGATGTTTTTTCAGTTTCATGTGACAGAAGATCACCGGGAATACCTACGCTTCCTCTGGTGGGAGGACAACGACACAAGCTGCCAACCCGTCGACTATCGCATGAAGGTGCACCTATTCGGTGCGGCTTCATCTCCAGGGTGTGCGAACTATGGCCTAAAGCACCTAGCAAGGGAACACAAGGAAGATTTCCCCTTGGGCTCAAGTTTCATATCAAGAAACTTCTACGTAGACGACGGTATCACTAGCACACCAACTGCAGAAGAAGCAATCCAGTTGGCAACAGAAGCTATGGACATCTGCAAGAGGGGCGGTCTACGCCTCCATAAGTTCGTATCCAACAGCAAGACTGTTATGGAAGGCATCCCAGAGTCGGAGTGCTCCATCGATATCACTGGCTTGGATCTCAACTTTGAGGAACCAATGGAAAGAGCTCTAGGAATTTGGTGGAACATTTCATCTGACCATCTCTGCTTCAAAATCTCCTGCAAGAAGCAGCCCAACTCAAGACGTGGCATTCTCTCCACAGTGGCCTCATTGTATGACCTGCTGGGTCTCGTGGCTCCCGTGATTCTCAAAGGAAAAAGAATCCTTCAAGAGATATGCCGTTGCAGACTAGGTTGGGATGATCCAATCCCTCAAACCTTACAGCCTGCATGGGAGTTGTGGCTCGAAGAGCTACCACAATTAGAGGAGTTGCAGATACAAAGATGTTACTACCCCCCTGAATTCGGTCAACCAGCCGTGGTCCAGCTCCACCATTTCTCCGACGCGAGCATGTCCGGCTACGGCCAATGTTCATATGTGCGTCTAGTGAGCAAGCAGGGAGACATCCATTGCAGTTTGGTCTTCGCCAAGTCTAGAGTTGCACCCACCAAGGTAGTCACCATACCCAGACTAGAGTTGACTGCTGCAGTAGTGTCAGCCAAGGTGAGCACACTACTGAAAAACGAGCTGGAGATACAGGATGCAGAAGAGTTCTTCTGGACAGACTCTCGAGTCGTATTGGGATACCTAAACAATGAGGCTCGAAGATTCCACACATTTGTGGCCAATAGGGTGCAGCTCATCAGAGAAAGGACCTTTCCCGATCAGTGGCACTTTGTGCCCACAGACCAGAACCCAGCTGATCATGCCTCCAGAGGACTCGGTGCTGGTGAACTAAGGAAGGTTCGGTGGTTTGAAGGGCCAGAGTTTCTCTGGAAGAAAGACCTCAAACTTGAAGTTCTTACACCAGAATTGGAGCTTGGGGATCCCGAAGTCAAGTCATCTGTCTTTGCAAGTGACAGCAATCCGGAACCATTCGACCTGTTGCTGCGCTTGGCAAGAATTTCAGACTGGAACGTGATGATCAATGTGTTGGTTCGTCTGCGAACAGTGGCAAAGAATGACAGATGTGAGTCAGTCGTGCAAGAGAGAAAGAAGGCAGAAATCTACATCCTGCAGCTGGTGCAAAGGAAGGCATTCTACGAAGAGATCCAGAATTTGACTGGGGGCAAGGCTGTGAAGAGTACAAGCCGGATCCACAGCCTTGATCCATTTGTCGACGATGCAGGAATGCTTAGGGTTGGAGGCAGACTTCAGCAACTCTCTGATGGCATGGCGCACCCAGTCATTCTCCCCAAGGACAGTGACATCACAGTCGCACTTATTCGACACTTCCATCGAAAGGTTCAGCACCAGGGAAAGGGCATCACGCAGAATGAAATAAGAGCCCGTGGTTACTGGATTGTAAAGGGGTCCAGAGTAATCGCAGAGTTGGTGCGGAACTGTGTCACTTGTAGGCGCCTTCGAAGACCTCTAGAGGAGCAGAAGATGGCGGACCTTCCAGAGGACCGCACAGAGCCCTCAGCACCCTTCACGCATGTGGGAATGGATTGCTTTGGACCGTTCTGCATCAAAGGAGGTCGTTCTGAAGTGAAACGGTATGGTTTACTCTTCACATGCTTTTGCTCTCTTGGTGTGCATATCGAGATGCTCGATGACATGTCATCGGATGCATTTATCAATGCATTAAGGTGCTTCATTGCAATCAGAGGAGCAGTTAAGCAAATACGATGCGATCAAGGAAGCAACTTTATCGGTGCGAGAAATGAGTTTCAAGCAGCTCTGAAAGAAATGGAGGCGGAAAAGGTTACGGCATATCTTGCTGACCAACAGTGTGAGTTTATCTTCAACGCCCCTCACTCAAGCCATGCCGGCGGGGTGTGGGAAAGACAGATTCGGACAGTCAGAAACGTCTTGAGAGCTACCATAGAGCTGTGTCCAGAAAGACTCACAGACTCTACTCTACGCGCTTTCTTTTATGAAGCCATGGCCCTTGTTAACAGTCGTCCTTTGACCTTGACCAATCTGAATGATCCGAGGGCTGTGCCGTTGTCGCCAAATCACCTCCTCACCATGAAAGGAATCGTGCCATCTCCACCTCCGGGACAGTTTTCAAGAACTGACCTGTACACCCGGAAGGCTTGGAGGAGAGTCCAATTTTTGTCACAGCAATTTTGGTCTCGATGGTGCAAGGAATACCTACTAGGGCTGCAAGAGCGCAGAAAGTGGACGAAGCCTCGTAGAAACATTCGAGTGGGAGGTGTGGTCCTGATTGTGGATCAGGAGGCTTCACGCATGAGGTGGCCGATGGGCATTGTGATTGACACTGCTCCCGATGAAGACGGTCTAGTCAGAAAGGTGCTTGTCCGTGCAGCCACTAGGAACCTGGACAAGAAGGGTTGTCCACAGAAGAAGCCGCCCGAGTACTGGAGACCAATACAGAAGGTTGTCCTCCTACTGGAATGTTCTCGGTCGACGAACGTAGAGTGAGGGGACGTCCTTTCTCGATCTCCAGTGGGATCCAAGTTTGTCATGTTTCTGCTTACTATGGCAAATGTTTCAGAACATCATGAATAACATTGTTTGTTGTTAAGGAAATGCTCCTTCATTTGCATATTCTTGTTGTTTCTCATGTGTTACATTTCAAGTTGAACGGTTACGCATTATTGTCAAGTAGTTGGTTCATTTGTGCATGATTTGACCTTAAGAAACTGTAATTGTTCGTATGGAGCTTTGTATTTTTGGAAATTACTTCAGGTTGAAGTTAATCTTGCAGATTGACCAGTACTTGTTTATTTTTGGCATTTGTAGTTGTAACTTAGAAGTAATTTGGTGGGAGTGTAATGGCAGGCGCTCCATACTTTTCACTTGATTTTTAGGCTTGCCATACTATGCACAATCTAGTCCTCCATGCATTGTACACTGTACATTGGTACTGTGTATACAACACACGTGGAATAACTTTAAGCATGTGCAGCGTATTTGTACATTATAGTTGTGTTTCGCTGGATTCTGTTGGAGATTTCTCCCTGTGAAATGCCATTTAAGCTGGTCTGACCTTGATATGATTAAGACAGAGGCACAGTGGTACGTGTAGTTTCCTTATTTTATGATAAATCTATGTAATTTTTGATAAGTTGAGGGTTGTTTTTCCCACATTGTATTCTGGTATAGTGTAGGCTCTTGTTCTGTATGTTGTTTCATGCATTATCTCATGTGAAGGCCTTTATTATAACTACTACGAAGTTCAGAATCTTGTTGAGGATTTATTGGGCCCAGAACTTATGGCTTTGTGTATTTTGTTGATCAAACTACATGCTTTGGGGATATAAAGGGATTGAAGTAAGTTAACTTTATGCAAGGGATATAAATGAACCTAGTTATTATGTCTGAGTGGGAACCGCATGTTGAATGTGTTATGCTTGTCGTTTGGATTAGAAACACGAAATAGTTTATAAGCCCAGTTTGAGAGAGTTTGACATGTAGTGAAAGTGAAAGTCTGTCAGTTTAAGTTACTCACCGTTTGTAAAGGTTTCGAAGTATACGGATTCTCAAACATTGTGGTTATTCATTGTTAATTTACAAGTTGTATTTCTGTGTTTACTATTTACAGTTCTTACGGCTCGTTGTAAGGCTCAACCATTGCAAGGCTCATTGCAAGGCTAACGATTGAAGGCTTAGGATTAAAGTGTATGGCTACGGCTTCATCAAGTTTAAGTTATCTGCCGTAGTCCAATAAAGCTGAGAGCCCGTAACAAGAGAACTTGTGTGTTTTGGCTTCATTCTTCAAGCGTGCTATCAAGGGCAGGCACACTACTAATGTTGTTGCTGAATTACACATGCCGCTGTCTCAACCCGTGGCAAGAGAACAGCAAATGCGAAGTGGTTACAACCACAAATTTTACCGCGGTCCCGTACAGAATCAAACCTTGCATGGGCGCGGCTATCTCAATATAACCACCGGCTCCTATCTGACGTGTGCCGGGATATGTCTGCGAGATGATGCCTGCAAATCATTTAACTTCTGCCTTGGTGACAAGCAATGTCAGCTTAACTCTGCGGTTTACCACACGAATATGAGTGACCTGCAGCTGTTTGTCAGTGATTGCCTGTTCTTCCTTGAAGAGTACCTCGAGCCCAAAGGTTAGCATTTTCCAATCCTTATGAATAACCAATGAACTGAATTATGAAGAAAGGTTTGTGAGTACACCATGGATCTCATTTTCCCCCGTTTGGCCAGTAATCTCAGGAGAGATTGCGTCAGACACGAGTGAAGATATCTAGGTTATGAACGATACCCTGATAACGTCGGAATATGGAGAAAGATACTGCCCAGAAATGTGTGCATCTAGGTGTGTAGGAAATACACAGGATACCTTTTTGTACGGGATACCATTATACCAAATGCTAGGTTGAGTTGGATAGGATAGTGAGCTAATGCCTGTTTGTATGAAAACTTTTTGTCATCATCTAATCTCCCAACACGTGTGCGGCACACACTCTACTGAGGACTGCCGCTCGGAACGCTCTGGCACAAAGCGTTTAAAGCAAAGCTTAAAATCTTATTCATGTACGCTCTACGGAGAGCAAAATGCTCACCAAGCTAAATTTCATCCGAGGATTATTCCATCAAATGGTCAAGCACACCAACCACCTTACTCTTCCAAAGCAATGCCACAACTCTAACACCATCCCCTAGGTAAAGGCTTCATGAAACCATGTGCAACAGCCGTTCTAACGATATCATACAAGCCAGTCAAGATCTTATCCAATAATGCATCATCCACACCGGAGGATTGGAAGACCAGGAGGATAGTCACGTTCGAACATACCAATCCTGAAAGGAAATGTCCTACATCCCGAAGGCCATCACATGGGGCTTATGTTCAGGCCAAATCACGTTCGGGCTTGCGGGAAGGCATACATGCCCCTGCTCCTCGGAGTTAAGTTCAAGAGCAGCGTCGTCTGCAAACAGCTTGTCTTGGATGAGCTCTTTTCGGACATTGGTCTTTGCCTTTAGCCGGGAAAGGGCTAAAGAGATTTCTATCTGACCTGGTGCGGTGGTATTTTCCGTCAGTCGACGAGCCGAAGGCTTGCTTAAACTGCGAAGAAGATACCGAACAGTGTTGGGAGAAGGACAGAACCCTGTTCAACCCAACTGCTAAAATGAACTACCTCAAATGATGTCCAATATCTGCACCAAGGGGAGGACCTTTGGTGGACATCCAATATTGGCAAGGACCTCAAAGAGGCCGTCACGAATTACTTGGTCAAGTGCCTTGGTGAGATCAATGAAGCCGATTTAAAAGGGGGTAGTCTGCTCTCGGTACTCCTCCTGCAGCTGTCTCAGTGAGAAGATCTAGAAAATGGTCCATCAGCATCGTATTATTTGATTACCGTAAAAAGAATTGACATTGTTGTTATGAATCTATATTCTTGATTTGAACAGCAGCAGCATGTATTTGATTTCTTCGATTTTCTACGCCATTGTCAACTTTCCTTTCCATTATCGATGGATGGGAAGCCAATGGCAACTCAACAGTGGGGCTGTTAGAAGGATATCTCACTCCCCATTCCCCATTGGTGTCGATTTTTGTACGGGATACCATTATACCAAATGCTAGGTTGAGTTGGATAGGATAGTGAGCTAATGCCTGTTTGTATGAAAACTTTTTGTCATCATCTAATCTCCCAACACGTGTGCGGCACACACTCTACTGAGGACTGCCGCTCGGAACGCTCTGGCACAAAGCGTTTAAAGCAAAGCTTAAAATCTTATTCATGTACGCTCTACGGAGAGCAAAATGCTCACCAAGCTAAATTTCATCCGAGGATTATTCCATCAAATGGTCAAGCACACCAACCACCTTACTCTTCCAAAGCAATGCCACAACTCTAACACCATCCCCTAGGTAAAGGCTTCATGAAACCATGTGCAACATCCGTTCTAACGATATCATACAAGCCAGTCAAGATCTTATCCAATAATGCATCATCCACACCGGAGGATTGGAAGACCAGGAGGATAGTCACGTTCGAACATACCAATCCTGAAAGGAAATGTCCTACATCCCGAAGGCCATCACATGGGGCTTATGTTCAGGCCAAATCACGTTCGGGCTTGCGGGAAGGCATACATGCCCCTGCTCCTCGGAGTTAAGTTCAAGAGCAGCGTCGTCTGCAAACAGCTTGTCTTGGATGAGCTCTTTTCGGACATTGGTCTTTGCCTTTAGCCGGGAAAGGGCTAAAGAGATTTCTATCTGACCTGGTGCGGTGGTATTTTCCGTCAGTCGACGAGCCGAAGGCTTGCTTAAACTGCGAAGAAGATACCGAACAGTGTTGGGAGAAGGACAGAACCCTGTTCAACCCAACTGCTAAAATGAACTACCTCAAATGATGTCCAATATCTGCACCAAGGGGAGGACCTTTGGTGGACATCCAATATTGGCAAGGACCTCAAAGAGGCCGTCACGAATTACTTGGTCAAGTGCCTTGGTGAGATCAATGAAGCCGATTTAAAAGGGGGTAGTCTGCTCTCGGTACTCCTCCTGCAGCTGTCTCAGTGAGAAGATCTAGAAAATGGTCCATCAGCATCGTATTATTTGATTACCGTAAAAAGAATTGACATTGTTGTTATGAATCTATATTCTTGATTTGAACAGCAGCAGCATGTATTTGATTTCTTCGATTTTCTACGCCATTGTCAACTTTCCTTTCCATTATCGATGGATGGGAAGCCAATGGCAACTCAACAGTGGGGCTGTTAGAAGGATATCTCACTCCCCATTCCCCATTGGTGTCGATTTTTGTACGGGATACCATTATACCAAATG
The DNA here is from genome assembly GCA_963971285.1 of Astropecten irregularis. Taxonomy (NCBI): domain Eukaryota; kingdom Metazoa; phylum Echinodermata; class Asteroidea; order Paxillosida; family Astropectinidae; genus Astropecten; species Astropecten irregularis. The sequence goes on along the minus strand of OZ020251.1, from coordinate 5,829,324 downwards.
CTAGGTTGAGTTGGATAGGATAGTGAGCTAATGCCTGTTTGTATGAAAACTTTTTGTCATCATCTAATCTCCCAACACGTGTGCGGCACACACTCTACTGAGGACTGCCGCTCGGAACGTTCTGGCACAAAGCGTTTAAAGCAAAGCTTAAAATCTTATTCATGTACGCTCTACGGAGAGCAAAATGCTCACCAAGCTAAATTTCATCCGAGGATTATTCCATCAAATGGTCAAGCACACCAACCACCTTACTCTTCCAAAGCAATGCCACAACTCTAACACCATCCCCTAGGTAAAGGCTTCATGAAACCATGTGCAACAGCCGTTCTAACGATATCATACAAGCCAGTCAAGATCTTATCCAATAATGCATCATCCACACCGGAGGATTGGAAGACCAGGAGGATAGTCACGTTCGAACATACCAATCCTGAAAGGAAATGTCCTACATCCCGAAGGCCATCACATGGGGCTTATGTTCAGGCCAAATCACGTTCGGGCTTGCGGGAAGGCATACATGCCCCTGCTCCTCGGAGTTAAGTTCAAGAGCAGCGTCGTCTGCAAACAGCTTGTCTTGGATGAGCTCTTTTCGGACATTGGTCTTTGCCTTTAGCCGGGAAAGGGCTAAAGAGATTTCTATCTGACCTGGTGCGGTGGTATTTTCCGTCAGTCGACGAGCCGAAGGCTTGCTTAAACTGCGAAGAAGATACCGAACAGTGTTGGGAGAAGGACAGAACCCTGTTCAACCCAACTGCTAAAATGAACTACCTCAAATGATGTCCAATATCTGCACCAAGGGGAGGACCTTTGGTGGACATCCAATATTGGCAAGGACCTCAAAGAGGCCGTCACGAATTACTTGGTCAAGTGCCTTGGTGAGATCAATGAAGCCGATTTAAAAGGGGGTAGTCTGCTCTCGGTACTCCTCCTGCAGCTGTCTCAGTGAGAAGATCTAGAAAATGGTCCATCAGCATCGTATTATTTGATTACCGTAAAAAGAATTGACATTGTTGTTATGAATCTATATTCTTGATTTGAACAGCAGCAGCATGTATTTGATTTCTTCGATTTTCTACGCCATTGTCAACTTTCCTTTCCATTATCGATGGATGGGAAGCCAATGGCAACTCAACAGTGGGGCTGTTAGAAGGATATCTCACTCCCCATTCCCCATTGGTGTCGATCACGGGGGGGGGGGTTGCTGTGTATTATCATACCCCAATATTTCGAGGGTGAATATCATTCAAGTTAATTGTATAGAAATATTCCATGATCATTGTTGTTTTGGTTAGTTTTCGCAGCGAATTGATTCTCCTGTATATCGTTGTTAAATGCTCTAAAATGGCACTGTTCGACTATGTTTTTATTAAAAAGGGGTAGCCCATCTCCAAAAGCCTCCCCCGCATACGACACCAAATCACCAAATCATCAATAATTTCCTGTAATTTTTATTGTTTTGATATTTCATTGCTCTGGATCTACCTAGAGTGGCTGCTCGTGCAATTTTCTATATCTCCACTCCAGACCATTGATCGGCTTGTTATACACCAATATACCATCCGTGACATGCCATCCACCATTACTGCAGCGGCATCTTGTGTGCAATAGTTCATGTCGTCTCTTCTTGTGTGCTACGTCTTTATCTTGCCAGGCTTTGTGAAATTTCCCTTTGTCAAATATATGTGTAGCGTTTTTATCTGTCACACCTTTTGTCATACCTGTATATTATTGTTACTTGTTGCTTTGTTATTGTAAACTTTCTGCAAGGATCGAAAAAATAGTTATTATTGGAAAAGTAAAAAAAAAATAAGTCTTTAACTTCTTAAGGGCGTAGCCGAATTCTGCTCTGAATTCGCAATTGACGAAACCTTAATTGCTTTTTCTGTTTGGTTGTGATTTTTATATGATCCTCTGGGCCTCACCAGTTGAGTGTTCGGATCCGCACCCTTTGGGCATCGAAGACCGCACCATCCCTGATCAGCGTATGACTGCTTCGAGTGCCGATGATTGCTGTCCTGCATCGGCTGGTCGTCTGAATAACCAGGCTGGATTCTGGAGGGCATCAAGGTGGGTACCGAATATAAATGCCAAAACAAATCAAGAACATTACAGTTGAGAATTATCAATAATTATAAACATCGTTTTGAATTGATTCACAAATCCTTCTATTGGTTGTATCATTACGCTTTTGAATTAGCCAAATTGGGCATCACGACCATGCATTTGCCTGTTGGCTGTTGCGCATTTTCTTTAAGGACAATCGTTTCAGTAATGCACCTAATTTATCTTCTACATTTTATATCGTTTGGGATGTGTGAATTAATTTACTTGAAAATCTACGAGAGAAACTAATAAGAACAACAAGCTCGAAAGTCTGATGTAAAGTATAATCAATTGGTGTATGTGAATGTAAAATTGCGAGGATTAAACAGTGATTGTGAAAGACAGGCTTGGATTAATGAGATTCCATTTAACATCTTGTTTCTTTCTGCCACGGTTTCCGTGGTAGGAGAGCGCGCGAGGGCTTATACAACTTGCCTGATTCTGTGTTGGATGCGTGTTTAACGTTTCCAATTTTTGTTTATCCTTGTTCCTACAGATACAGTGGTTCTTGGATCCAGGTGGACCTGGGTAGCCCTACATTGGTTTCTGGTGTTATCACACAGGGTAAAGTCGGTGGAATCAATCGGGTGAATCAGTACAATGTGGCGTTCAAGAAAGATCACTCCTCCGCCCTTGAGCATGTGACCGATAGCAGCGGTAACATCAAGGTATACACAAACATCTGTTCGGTCATTGATTCAGAGTCGGATTTTAAAACCCTGTCACACATATCCAATCTGACTTGCCTAAGCGGTACCGGTGTCACGAGCTCAGGTGACCGGCGTGCCGAGCTGCCCCACTGCGTGCGACAGACCAATAGGGAGCTGAAACGTCACATCATGCTTGCGCAAAACAAGACGAAAATTGGTCCATTTTATTGGTGTGCTGAGTCTGGTGTGCCGTGGCCTTGGGCCGCTGGAGCAGGAACAGTGGCCAAACTGACCACTTGTGACCTTGTGGTCAATTATCTGTTCTGAATGTTGATAGATAAGATAGTAAGGGGTCTGTAAGCAGCGACAAGCCTTTACACTTATCCTAGTGGTAAAACTATTTTAAGTGGTGATCGTCTTCATTCGCTCAGTTTAGAATATGAAAAAAGGGATGGATTACCACATGTGTGGTTGTCATGATGTCAATTTACTGCTCCCTTTCACCATGGAGGAAGGAACACACGCGCAGCCATTCTGTTTTTAACGTATACTACCGGCCAACTCGGCACGCAGGGCAGTTCAGCCCGTCTTCGTCACATGCCTAGCTGACCGGTTTCGTAACCCGTTCAGCTCGGCACGCCGGTCACCTGAGCTCGTGACACCGGAGCACAAATTTGTAGATTTTCGGGGATCGGTACTAGTACGGCAGCACGACTGTTTCACAACGGTAAGAATAGTAGCACATCGGTATCATCGATGACCAAAAAACGCAACGTCAGGCGACGCGAAAATAAAAGCTTCGTTAAGATCGGTAGAGCACCGGTACCGCCCCAATAACGGATCGGTGGCTCTCCGGTGAACTCAATGTGGTATTACCGACGTGATACCGTAGTCCAGCCGTTATTCTAACTGGTACCAATCCCAGAAAATCGAATTATTAGTCAATACCATGGGTGTCGAGTCCGGGGGGAGGGAATAGTTGGGATATATCCCCCCGATATTTTAGGTGGAGGTGTGTTTTATCATCTTGTTTTTTTTGTGTGGTTGTTACATGATCCTTGTTGTTTTTTTAGTCTTCGCAGTAAAAAAATATGTTTAATTCTTCTGAATATCGTTTTTAAATGCTCTACAATGCGACTTTTTGACTCTGTTTTTAATTTTAAAAAATCCCTGATTCGGGAGGGGGCTATCCCCCTCCAACAAATTTCCACCGCTCGGTCGCTTCGCTCCGTCACATAGGACACAGAATCACCAATCATCCCCCAATCATGAAAAGAAATCGACACCTATGTTCAATACCTAGGCTTTAATTATCAAAGTGCCATCTTGACAGTCCTCTACCGATATCCTCGCCGTCTTTCAATTTTGTGTTCCAGTTAAGCCACATCGGTAGAGGTTGATGATGGTTTTGAGTCGAGAAACCTGTAGAAAGGCAGTGGTGTCTTGGATGTACGTTTTGGAGTGTTGTGAGCATAGGGGAACATACACATATCCCGAATATCTATATATTCATTTTCTCTATCATAATAAGTTTTGTGATGTTTTATCTTCAGATGTTTGAGGGCAACGTTAATAATGCTCACATGCCTGTCACCAATATGTTTCATCAGAGCATCATAGCTGTTGTTGTCCGTGTTGAGCCTCGTGGTAGGGTGCGAGAAGTTTCCATGCGACTGGAGCTGCTTGGATGTTATCTCACCTGCATGGACTAAATCGATGAAGAATCAGAGATGAAATAATCGCAAAATACATGTTTATCTCATAAACGAATAAGATGGATATATTTAGGTTTTTTTTATTTATTGTGTGTTTGCATTTTTTTTTAATCCTCATGATATAATGTTTGTTTTTTTTTCATTTATTCATTATTAAGAATTCTAGCTAGTTCCGTGATGGTAATTGAAAAAAAAGGCCGTTTGCAAATGCGGTTAGCGGAAAACAATGTACACACGTTCGTACGCTTTAGATGAATATTGAATATTCATCGCTTTCAAGTAATCGTGCAATTTCATCAGTCTAAGTTACAAACTGAGGTCAGTGACTATGTCAAAGTTCAATCCTGATGCGAAGCTGCCAGTGTTCCTCAGCGACCAGTCATTACAGGTTCAGCATCAACTATAAACGCTGCGTGGAAGGATTGCGCGTCATATTTTCGGTTACGGCGACCATCTTTTGACCGAGATAAACATGCCAGCAATGATATTTTTGTTCTTCAATTCAGATATAATTCATTTGATACGTGTTGCTTATTAAATTGCGATTTATTTGGTACTTTTAGTGGATATATTTTTTGTTATTACTGAATATTTCTTTTAGAAGATGGATGAAAAATAGTTCAGGTTAACACGGCATTTTATGATTTCACTTCTTCACAAATTTCGGATTCAAACGATTAGATTCAAACGATTCAAAAGATATGGGACAAGTAAATAATTATAAGGTAATCATGAAAAAATGTGTGTTTTCATTGATGTGATGTGTTGCACTTTTGGAATCAAAATTAGGTAAAAGCTCATGATGAAACTATTTTAATGCTAACAAAAACTGTTCCTTTCTCTTTTGCAATTAATAATATTGATCGTGTATTGTATACTATAGTTTTGTTGCCATATACGGGATAAGCCTGCCTATCAGATTTTGTATACAAAATTGGCAGTAAAACCTAAATGCGTTTATTTGGTGCACAAGTCTATGGGATTATCGTCCTATGCATGGGATTGTGGTATAGTTGTGATGATTATCATCATCATTACTCAATAAAGGTAGTATCAAACTTTGGTTTTTATCACAGAAATACAGATTCATGGGCAAACATACCAAGACAGATACAGGAACAGTCATCTGTGAAAAATTCAGTCCCGTACAGTGCCCACTTGCGGAGAAAACAGCGAAAAACAGCCACAGTATTTCTTAAGCCTTTTCTCTTTTATTTTTGATCTTTTAAAAGATCAAAAAGATTTTCGGTCGTTGATTTACTAATTTCTTGATAAATACACCATTTCAGGCTGAAATATTTTAACGGTAAGTTTCTACCAGCATCATCTGCATACCCTGTAAGTTATACGTTAATCTGTGGACATTTCTGTTTTGGTCTCTTACCAAAGTATGATACTACCTTTAAGTTTGATGAGAAACGTGTCTATACTGTGCACTTAGATTATTTTCACACATTTAATCCTAGAAGTTTTATGTGCTTTAGCAATACAGAATCTAATTTTGGTGGATGGGGCGGATGAGCTTTTGGTTTGATACGTTGGTTGGCCAGTGAGTTGGTCATTCGGTCGGTCTGTATTTGATGGGTCAATCTGTCAGTCGGTGGGTGGGTCTGTCTGTTTATGGATGGGTCATTTCGGTTTGTCGGCGGTCGCTCTGTTGGTTGGTCGGATGGTCGGTTGCTGCTTGGTTTCATGTTTTTAATTCAAAATAAAAAATAAAAAGTGATGTTGTAGTGGCTTTTTGAAGTTCATATAGATAACTCTAACTTTGTCTTTATTAAGTGCACATTCAATGTGTCTTTGTATTTGCTTACTATATCACTGTTTTATGATAGAGATAATATATATTCTGACTATGGGGTGTTGGAGTCAGCTTTGCCACTACTTGAACAATGATGAAAAATGAAACTTGAGTCTCCTCAATTTCAGATTGATGATCTTAAGGAAATTAATATTACAAACACTGAGATCAATGAATACTTATAAAAAGCCTGAAAATAACTTTCTTGGATGACTTTGGTTATTGATCTTAATCATTTAATACAAACAATCATTAATTATACAAAAAATTAAACAAAATACAGAGGAAACACTGCTTATGGTAGGGCCGCTCTGATTTCGAGTTTGGTTAAAATGATAATGATAGAGGTTATAATTGCATGGATAGTCACGATATGCTTATGAGTAACTGTTATTTACATTTGTATGTATGATTCAAGGAATGATAGGGAATGATTAAAGGCAAAACCAGCTGCTCAGTCTGATGTCTGACTCCAATGTCTCTTTTTATTTCTCATGTATTGTGTGTCCTCAGCATATCCACAAATCGTTTTACGTGGTTTCTCTGCATAAATATACCAAAGAAAATCTCCGAGTCGATTTCGGTCTGGGTTTGGCTTGTAATGTAACGTAGATATGAATTGAATACTTTAAAATTGTTGGATGTAAACTAATGTTTGGACACTGATTGGTTATGAAGCATCAGTTCGTGGTGTTTACCAATAGGATTGCCAAAAGGACAACATTATTTTGTGTTAAGTTGAATCAATCGAAAGGTTAGTTAGCAGCGAAACTCCTATCACCAAACAGAAACTCAGCAATCCCTTATAATACATACAGGAGCCTACACCCTTCGATTCCCACACGCCTACGATTATTTGGCCAACCAACGATCCACAAGAAAGGAATCCCTCTCCGACCTATTGTATCCCCACAACTTCGCCAAATAAAAGGATACATAACTATAGTTGGCAACACACCACAACATATCCCCAATTCGGCTGAATTCAAACACATAATAAAAGGAACTAAAATGAAACCTAATGACAGACTGGTGAGTTTTGATTATTCACCAATGTCCCATCCGAGAAAGCATTTCTTATCACCAAGACACGACTTCAACAAGATCAAATCTCGGCAGAACTAGCCAGCCTAACGCCAGACCAGATCCATGATTTACAACATGCATCTGGTGTGTCTTCGACATGAGGTACACCGATTCACCAATTTTCCCAGTCCTTGCCAACATTTTCATGGAAGACTTCGAAGAAGCAGCTATCCAAACCTCGCGTTTCAATCCGAAACTATACGATAATTATGTCAATGACACTTTCATCATCTGGTCACATGGCAACAGCAAACTCAATGACATACAAAGCATCAAATCTTTCCCTCAGTATAGAATCATCATAGAGGAATCCTCAACAAATTTAAAAACCGAGAAATTCATTTCAAGAAAATAATTAGGAATAATGATTAATCCAAAGATAACTATATTCTGCTCAGCTGGCAGTTCATTGCGTTTATGCTGCAAATATGCTGATGCCATACTGTTCGGGCACCTCACGAAAGATGCAGGTCAGTGCTAATAATAAAACTTGACGAATTATTGCTTGAAAACCAGAACGATGCTATGGAGTGATAGACAAACCACAAACAAGATTCTAAATATAGCTAATGCAAATTCGATAGAGACCCAGAGCGGCTTCCAAGCGTGCTGCTGTCACTCCGAAATATTACAAATAAGGAAATTTTAATAATGACGTTTCTCATTTATTATTTATGACGGCATAGATTTACCAGACTTCGGCAAAGCAATGAATGTCAGGCGAAGTGTGGAGGTAAATGCTGCCTGGACGACTTGCTTCCTGTCTCTATGCTCGAAACCTGCCATTGTCACTCAAACATTTCAATTATAGCGAAATATAAATACATCTCCGCTTTGTTTGGACGTCACGATCGCGTGGGTTTTTATTTAAAGCAAAACAGAGATCTCCCGTATGTCAGCAAAAAGAGTTATTTTGTGAGAATGGGTAAACAAGGCCATGCCGTAATATGGAGGTACATGTAGGAGCTGCAGTGCCGATTGGCTTCGGCAGCTCCTGTCTCCATGCTCTGAGTTGGCCACTGTCAATCAATCAATTTAATTACTGCATCGTCGGAGAAGAGAATTATTGTGAGTGAATGGGTACGCAATGCCATTCGTAGCATTATAAATAAGAGTTGTTTCCATGAAGCAAGAAGAAGCTTCGTCTAATGTTGTCATTGGTGCTGTGCAAAACAGGAAGATCAATAATTACTCGCATGAGGGGACTATTTATCCAGACCTTCTCCAGCGCGGTATTGAGGATAAATGACTCCGCCCAAGAAGTAATCTTTCACCAATCAAAACAGTTTCAAGATCAGGTGTGGAGTTTGTAAGCTTTTCTGATTGGCTAGCCATGACGTAATCATTTAATGTGGGTGATGCGGGCTGTCATCAAAGCAGCAATTGCGGGTGATTTCTGCTCATTTTGCTAGGAGGAACGGAGTGAGCGGGAGCCTACGCTGTGCTGATATCAACACTTACAGGTAAGCGTATGGAATCCATAGCTCAATGCAGTGCACTCACAATGACTACGCGTCTAAGAGATTGTACAGAAGCTTAAACAATTTTGCATTTGCGATTCCACTTTGATAAAGACAGTTATCTTGAAAGACACGGTTAATCCCCAAATACGGAAACAGATATAATTCCTCTGGAAAACAAAATTCCATTGGTATAGTGTCATTTACGGGATTAATTGGTACGGCGTCGTTGCTGTTTAAAGCCAGGCTAATATTGCAAGAGAATGCTTCGTGTAGATAGAGTGAATATCACTTTATAACATTTACGGCGACTGCAACTTTCTGTACCTATTCTGTGTTTCCAAGAGACAATGACAGGACATTCCAATAATTCCGCGATTCCATGATTCCACAGTATTACATTCTGTGTTCGAGAGATACGTCGACACAGAATGTTCCTTCATCCATTACATGCACAGTGTATAAGGCATTGACACCGCTTCAGCTGTTCTGGGGTCGATTTCATCAAATTTATCGTAACTGACTATCAGTCGTAGGGCTTGTGATACATTGAGACACTACGTATGATACGATTGGTTATCCTTCGTAATTCGAGTTACGATCGATCGTAGGGCTTCGTGAAATCGACCCCTGGTATCGGTTCAAATGTCTAGCAGTCTATACACAAATCCGATTTGCGATTCGTGTGATAGCGCTCCGCACTTGAGCTAAAAATAGCAACGGACCTCAGACAAACATTGCAACCACGCACACGTGCGTGCGTGGGCCGGGTGTGCGCGTGCATGTTCACTACGTGTGTGAGACAATGTTTGTCTGACATCCGGGGATGTGACGTCATTAGTGGGAGCGCTATTGGCTTCTGCGCTGTTGGTGTCGGTTCCATTTACGCAGTTGCCGAAGGATAAAGATCACTGCTGATAATAAATACATTTGGAGAATGGTAATTTTTGCCTGAAATTAAACGCGGCTAGAATGAAGGCCGAACCTAGAATTACAAATTCGAAATATAGCTAATGGCATTTCGATAAAGCTATCTTTCCTTTGAAATTGCAATCATAGCAGTTTTCATACTTTTCATGTCTATTCTCATTTCATGATCGCTTGCATTATAATCTGACGTTGATATATCTGAAGTTGACTAACTTCAGAAAGTTATTAGGGAAGGAACGTTTAAAGTCAAACCTACCCGGTACATTGCACAAATAATTGTTAAAATCCTGTGTTTTTTTAATACATTGTCAACCACATCGCGCGGCATAAGGTTTATACACGCTGTTTTAAACACCCAATATTTTTTATTCAATTGTAACCTTTGCAATTTTTTTTCTGAGAAATCTGCTTTCGCGTACCGATTATCTGTTGTTCTCGGGCTTCGGTCCGCGATTGCTGTACGTGCTCTTCTGAAGCTACTGCGGCTGCGCTGTACACATCGATTCGAATCTATTAAAAGCGTCATTGAACAAGGCAGTTAATTAACTATATTTTTTTTATACTTTAACAACAAGGCAAGGCAAGGTTGTTTGTAAAAAAGGGTCAAAGTGATTAGCAAATTATTAGTTTTGCTTACTGCTGTGGACCGCCCTTTGAACACACAGGGATTCTAGTAGTGGCATAATACATTTAAAGGTTTACTGTATTCAAAACTCATATGAAATTAAATACATATGTATTGTTATAAAATTCAACCTGTCAATCATTGTTTATGCTAAAAGACATTGTATGTATGTACAAACAGGAGGTATTTTAGATTCACAATTTAGCACCTCATGCGACGAAAAACCTAGTCTTGTCCAAGACGTTGATTATGCGCTAGTCCCTCCAAACAATTACCCACCCCACGTGAACAAAGTGGACCATTCCACCGCCCTACGAAATATCAACGTCTTGTTGGTTTACTCTGGTGTCACGTGACGAAGACTGAGCGTGACCTCTGTGGGTAGAAATTGCATATTCATTGAGGTCAACAACAGGGTGCAATGCGCTGTTTTGGTCAGCGTCCAATCCACGCACGTGGTATGGCGTGATACCGTGTGCATATCACGTAATGACGGTCGTTTGAAACTCAGCCGCAACCGTTATTGCCATGGATGGAGCAATAACAACAGATAGCTCCATGGTCATTACCAAGGCCATGGCTTGATTATACTTCGATCAACTGTCATGCGGCACAAACAGATTTCGAGAAATTGTAGGATATGAATAAGCCGTATTTTACAGCTTTTTGGGGTATCCTCGGGCTTTTGTCATTCGTTATTATTTTATTGTGTATTTCATATGTACAGTACTTTTGTATGTTGCCAAAATAAATGAATGAATGAAGGGATGAATGAAATAATTTCACTGAATTATGATACCATGGAGTCTGTTCCCGGGCTCCATGAAGACACGGAATGATTTCGAGGGGCAAGGTTAGTTAATTTATTCCATTCCCAAGTTGTCTAAGAGCCTTGTTGTTCTCCGGAAAACTCTCAAATCCCCGACATTTGTGTTGCAAAATCCAAGGCCTCCAAATTCAATACGATCCGTCCGTCAGCAGCCATGGTAGGCCTACGATATCAATGTAGGCCCATGTACGGCACATGTAATTTACAAGTACTGTAAATACACGTGTGTATTCGTACTGCTAATGCTTGCGACGTCGTTGCGGTACTAGACTTCATCCCTATGCAAATTTTCTAAATATATTAATGCAAATAAGGCTACGTCATGATGCGCCGACTTCGCGGGGGGTTATTGCCCGGAATTTTCCGGGCAGTTTGGAGTAAATGGACAAGACGGTATTACAGGCTTGTGTGTGTGGCGTAGACGTTATTTCGGGTCGTTTGTTTTGTTGACACGTACACGTACGTGCGATCTGTTGGCCAGGTACAACTACGTAATACCGTCTTGAACAAGACTACGAAAAACCTTGCTTATGTCACATGCAGAACGACACGCAGTATACTGTGGGGCGAGACTATACTAGTTCTGTAGGTTAGGTCACACGCTATTGTTGCGTGGATTGGCTGCGTGGAAGCCGGGGCTGGGTATACATGTACTGATTTTGTAACTTTTTTGGTTAAAATTAAACACTCGCATATAAATATAAATTGATACAGTTATGAATTATGTATTAAGCAATAATTTTAGAGCACTGTCACCTCTTTCCCAAATTTGTTTACAGAAAACCTTTAAAGATGCAAAATTGTGTGTTCACCGTTTTGGGGGAAAGCGCTTCACCGTTTGGATAAAAGTGTTAGTCTTGTTTCACCACGTTTTTGGTGTGGATACTCGAACCGGGCCAGTCCGTACGTTCCAGTTATAACAACATTGTGAACCAAGAATAGAAAACGTTAATGACCCCAAAATACACCCCAGCCTATTTCAAATGCTTAGGCCTACATCGTCAACAGGCTTGCCAGAATCTGTTCATGTGTAGTTATAATTATATACACCTTCAACGGGCTTAATGAATCGCTCAATACATCGTAATACAAACAACAAAACGAGGACAAGCACCGTATTCCTGGAGAAAAAACATATATATAATTTCAACCTTGTGACGCACGGATACTAAGAAATCGGTGTACGTTTTATTAAGGTTTCTTTATCGACTGGGTGGCCGTACAATTATAGTGTCATTGGAGGCAGCACCAACGATCAATGCAGGACCAAGGAGGGGTATCGATGCTGCTAGCTAAACAGGGAATATAACGTCAGTCAGTTAGTCGGGATCATCCACGTAGCGAAGAGAATCTCCTCATTTTTCAATCTGAAACTACTACGAATAGGTTCAGTTATCACGAGTTCCACTGCTGAGAAACACATCTTATCTTTCGAGGTTACTCCTTTGGAAGGAGTAACCCTTTACTTCAGCTATTGAGTATGTTTTCAATAATATTGAAGACCTGTTGCGTTTCTGTAATCATCACTTTGACTCTCTGTCAAGTGAAGCACCGGCAAAGCACATTTACGAAGCGGGATGGTTTGCGACTTGCCGGCAGTGTTATCAGCGAGAAATCGGCCGTCAGTTCAGCCATGCGATGCTCGGCACTGTGCGCCAGGCACTCCCACTGCGCGTCATTTAACTACGCCAAAGAGTCTGGAATCTGCGAGTTGAACCGGGAATCAAGCGAAGATGATCCTGGTAACCTGGAAAATGACGAACGATTTAAGTACTACGAATTCATGGTAGGTTTGGTCATTATAATTCGATAAAAGCTTCACAGTATAGTACACTTTTCTGTATGTATGTAAATTGATATCTCTATACGTTCCACACAAAAAATTAATAAAACGAGAAGCAGACTAGCTCATCCTCGGACATTTTCTGATAGGCAAAATAAACGGACAGGAGATTTGCTGTTCTTTGATGAAAATACTGCAATGTAGGGCCTACTGGTTAGCGATAGACTACTACCAGCATATACTTGAAATTAAGTCTGTTGTTATTGAGCGGTCGCGACCGCCGCTCCCTGCCACTCGATACGCTGGTGTAATTATCTGGTACATTCTGCATTATGTCCTACTTGTAAGAACGCGACGACAGCAGGTATTCTCAGTCCGTAACGGAGCGCGATTTAGTCTTGATCAAAGACTGGCATTATCGTTTGTCCCGGTCCGATAACACCAATAGAGGGGGCTATAATGCAACGAACTCGATGACCTGCAGCCACTGGTACCTGTGCCGCCGCTGGTATGCTTCCAATATGCCAGTCTTGAAGCAAATCATAGCCCAGGCGAAGACCCCCCGCATGGTATGAGGTTATGAATATGTATATATTTAAATTCGATCGATCTTGAATAATCACGCAAGCGCAATAGTGCAGATTGTTTTTCATACAGTCTGGTCACACGATGGTCGATGCGTAATAAACATAGTATACATAACAAGTCATAGAGCACCGTGGTTGGAGCCAATTTCATAGCAGTCGACTGATAAATTTAAAACTGAGAATTCTATTCAATTTTTGGGCGGCAAATGTTAGGGCATCAGATACAACCATAGCACAAGAGAGAATGAAATTACGTTATACTGCATAGGCATAGCATTAAACTTCACATTACAACATTACAAGAACACTAGTTACCAGACGCATTCATTCATATAACACTCATACGTCACATGTCACTAGTGCATAGAAAGCAGGTATTTGAGGTATGCTTGGAATGTCCTCGGAATTTCACGGGTCGTTTGGAGGTTTGAATCAAGACCGATATTCGTTCACAGCATGCACGCGTACCAGCGGCGGCACAGGTACCAGTGGCAGCAGGCCAGCGAGTTCGTTGATTATATACCCCCCTCTATCGGTGCTGTCGGAGTGGGACAAACGGTAATATCGGTCTTGGATCAAGACTAAGCGCGATTCCGATAATAGACTTGAATAACGTGCATCGACCGTGAGGTTGTAGACAGGCTATGATAGTAGCTACCGAAATTGGACGGATAAGTCTGATTGGATAAGAATATAGACATATGAAAATTCACGGGAGAAGGAGCGAGTGCGTAGCAATTAGCATATTTCTAGGAAAATTGCCGTTACAAATTAGAATAAAACCAGTGCACACTCCATTCTTCGAAGCCGATTCAGATTATTCGTGGTCGTTCACGTTCCGCAAAATCATGCTTGTTATTTCTCTTGTGTCAATTGCCAAATAAATTGAGATCTTACATTTATCGTAGTATTTTGGAATGGTTGATATGAAACTCCCAGATTTTATGTTAAACTTAAACAAAGCGGCAGATATAGACACCCCTATGCTTATAATGGACGGGTCCCCATTACATCGGATGAGCTATCACTGGCCCTATCTATGGCAGCGTTATAAATAGGACTTAAAGCTTTGCATGGTGGAAGTACTGAAAGACAATAAGTTAAGTTTGTGGTGACACCATTTAATCTATTCAGTGAGAGTGTGTGGTTCTGAGAAGAACCGGTGGCATTCTGCCATATGCATAAAAAGTAGCAATTACTTTCAAGCAATTGCCTCAAGCACAAGCAATTGCTTGTCAGACCGGTGGCATTGGGCCGCATGCATAAAAAGTAGCAATTGCTTGCAAGCAAATGCCTCAAGCACAAGCAATTGCTTGTCACACAAAATATCAAGCTTAAGCAATTGCTTAAATCAGTATGCATAAACTTTTGCTTCTGCTTAAACCTTTTGCTCGAGGTTTCAACAATAAGAACGCCACGCCGCGAACACCATTCATGGATCATGACCAGTATTGGCAAACGGATGGATGAAAAACCAAAAATGCCAACATGAAGATAAGAGCGAAAACAAAACACAAACAGAATAATTTGCGATAGGTCGCCGGAGCTATTTCTTCTCAATTTATTCTACTCCTGTACAACTTCGGGGTTTCTCTTACGATCATATAAAATACCAAAATACAAGTAGCACTATATTGACTAACTAGAGTTTAAAAAGAGCATGAGCTTTCGTAGCAACAACTACTTCATCAGATGCAGTGAAGTGGCATCATCAAGCAAGGTATACATATGGGGTCCAAGGCTGTGGTCTGGACAAAAGGTAATGATGTGTCACTGATGTAGTGTGACAAGAAACCAGAGTCCCTGTTTAATCCTCTATTGATACAGTCTAGTCTTTGGATGATCTTTTGTTCAGCTGCTTCTCTCTCCATCCAGTTCTTGAATCTCCTTTGTTGTAGTACTGCAACTGATAATTGGCTGAGTGAGTGGACTGGAAGGTTGAAGTGTTCAGCCACAGGTTTTTCTGTGTTCCTGTTCCTGTTCCTCATGTCAAACTTGTGGTTGTTCATGCGTTGCCTTAGTGACTGTCCAGTCTGTCCAATGTACACAGCAGTGGGACACAGTCTGCAGGTTATAGCATAAACAACATTGCTGGATGTGCAGTTAAATGATCCCTTGATTGAGTACATGACATTGTTAGGTCCAGTGATATCCTTTCTGGTGTTTATGTGTGGGCAAAGTTGACATCTGGGACTGTTGAATGGGGTGGTACCAATGTTGTTGGGGAGGGTGAGGGTACTGCTGACCAGATGGGCTCGGAGGTTAGGGGGCTGTTTGTAGGTCACATTTTTTTTTCCTTGAAGATGTGCTTTAGGGTGTGGACATCTTGAAGGATGGGGCTCAGCTCATTAATTATGATAATTACGATCATGAACATGATGACTAAACGCAAACATCACATTGAACAAGAGCTCAAGCTGTTATGACGGAGCTTCAAAAAAGGTAAGCAATTGCTCATAAGAGAAAGCAAAAGGTTCGTTTTATGCATATGTTTTTTTAAAGCAATTGCTTATCTCTAAACAATAGCTTGCAGCTGCAAAAGCTTTTGCTTGCAAGCAATGGCTTATTTTTATGCATACGGCTTACTATCTCGTCGTTCCGAACAGTGTGCTCTGTTCGTCCTCTGGAGAGTGACTGGTTGCCTCACTTCGATGATGCTGAATATAAGTTCCAAGGATGCACTGGAGTGGAACGGCTGGATTACGTGAAATCCTTCTAAATGAATGGTAATTCAGTGCGAGCATTAAAGCGTCTTAGTAGGGAACTAGGAGTGGTGGGGTGAGGAACTAGAAGCCGTGGGTATAGGTGACCCATTGGCTTGTTGTAAGAGGGGTGCCAGATGCTGCTGATGAGGAAGTCATTGTCGTACGGAACTGTGTTGTGTTTATTTCTACTGCTTCCCTGATACTTCTTGGGTACCATCTGTTGAGTGGAACGATGTGTTGAGCAGCTTGCCAGTTGATGATGTGGTACTTCTCGTGGGAGTGCTTGATGGTAGCGGATTTCTCGTAGAGACCCCTGCATCCAAGGGCAACGTGTTTTTTTAAGACTGGTCGGTAGGCTCCGACCAGTCTCGCCAATGTTTACCTTCCAAAATTCGCAGGGGATCCTGGAGATGTGCTTGAGTTCTTATTGGATGTGTGATGGATTTCAGATGTTGTGGGCTCGTTGGACTAAGGATCGGTTGACTGATGATTTGATGCAGGGATGATGGAAGGAAGTGCTGTGTAGGTACCGGTCTGTGTGGGCAGGCATGCGGTAGACCGTGTGCCCCATCTTGGCGGCGGGACCGCCTTGGTTGGTAATCTGCCACAAATAGGGGTAGAGGCAGTACTTTCTTCCTCGAAACGGTTGTATTACCTCTTCCCGTCCTATTTACTCTGTGAAGAGATTAGGACATTCCTGTCCTGTCCTGTTTCTGTGTGAGGGACTGGATTCCGTTTTTTTGGTCCTTGATTTGCTTCCCTAAATTCCTTTCCATTACACACCTGTTTGGACTGCTTTAGACATACCACTCTGACGGGTACAGGGAGTCAGGTTGGTGTAGCGGTTCTTTCCTCGCCTTTCACCTCTGCGGACCATGTTCTATTCCAGCTTGGTCCACAAGTGGATTGGGTTTTCAGTCCCAATATGATTCTTTGGGTTTTACCCAGAATATCACTGTAGAGTTTTCATCCCACCTCTAAACCTGCATCTTCTTCCCATCTTCTGAACTTCCATTATAGTCCCTGGAGGACCTTTCGGAAGTAAATTCTACAAGGTACAAGGTGAAAAACATGCTGCAGGTCATGGCCGCCTGACAGCAAAGGATCCCAAACTCGATGGCAACTAGCATTAAGAGGCTGATCCACCAGCAGGCGCAAAATGTTGGGGTAGGTACATTGCCATGCGTATGCATGTATGACGGTCCGTGCATCCACTTCCACTTGCTTTCCCGAGGCCCTCAACGACGGCGACGCAGTATGAGGTCACCGTCGGTGTCGCCCCTTCAGGGAGCAACGAGAAGTGTCGTCTTTGGTACACCATATGTTCTTATGGATTATATTTTTCCTTCTGGCGGATTCCACTTGACAATGACTGTCAAAACAATACAAACTTAAAAAAAATACTTCAGCTTGGTTCAGCTTCTTCTTAACAAGGGAACAATAAGGGTTTATTATATTCATTTTAGTGCATAAGTCATGGAAGTGTCGTCCTTTTGAGGATTTCAGAGTAATTGATATAATCTCAAATCAGTTAGTCGGAAAGAAGAACATCCTATTGACATTAAATATAATTAACAAATAAATTAATTAAATTTAAATTGGTGCTTACAATGATGTTTAGCGGGTGGTTAGCTTGTGAATTTGGTAAAGAATAAGATAACTGGATAAAAGCAGAAGCCACGAAAGGAAATGATTGGGACCTATTGAATTATGATTTGTTTTCTGTTATTTTATACAAGTCTGGAATTAGCTCGAAAGGGCCACTCAAAGGCGATGTCTAAAGGAAAGGAGAGAGAAAACCAGAGCTATTTGCAAGAAAATTATTAAAATTATGTTGAGATTGGGACAGATCATATTCTGTAGGAAAACAGGATGAGGGTAGGGAAATCCAGAGTGAGGCAGTGATTGGTGAAAAGAAACGAGGAATATCTTGAGGTATTTGATTTGGGGATTGTAACAGAGAAAGGATGGGAACTGCAAGAAAAGTGAGTTGTGCGACCAGATGACCGGTTAGGTGGTACAACCGTTGAAATACCATTGGAGCACATTCCATGGTTTATCTGTAAAAAAGGCTCAGTGAAGCAACTGAGCGCCGATGGGATAAAGGTTCCAGGGACGATGCTAGGTCTTTACCAATCAAGTTCACAACATGACGCTGGATTCTGTCGAGAAGGGATAGATGACAGGCTGGGGAGCCATCCCAGATATGAGAACAGTATTCCATGACAGGTAGTATGGTAGACTTGTACAGGAACAAAATGGCAGATGGCAGGGGAAATGTACTGCCGTACCCGATACAGGCAGCCTAGGCGTTGGGAAGCCCTTTTGGCAATACTTTGAATATACTTGACCCAAGAGAGTTTGGAAGTGAGATTAAGTCCCAGGCTAACAGCATTACCGTAAAGAGTACTCCAAATGCAGAATTGTCTTCACCTATAGAGACGAACTGAAACGAACTCCTCCATCCTTATCGGTGTTAACCTTTGTTTTTATCTTGCTTTACCCGGTGAGACCTCCAACACTCCAACAGGGGTACACCAATCAAGCAAACTCTATCCCGTTTGATTGTTTGAAAATACGTGCGATTGAGAGACCCTTTATCCATATAAAGGGACTATAGTGCGATTCACAAAAATGCGCCACCATGATTTTGCAACGCGTTGGCCAATCAAAATCCGCGGAATTATTTTTGTCGACAAACTGCGCATGTGGAAAGATGCGTAGTTTGTCGACATATTGGCCAACGTGTTGCAAACTCATGGCGGCCTACTATTTTGTAACCCCCGTATTGAATTAATCTAGAGCACCACATTTAATTCATCGTAAGTCTGAGCCACCCAAACCTAGTCGGGCATGGTGGTTAGCAGATTTCAACATGAATCACAGCCAAAACAATTGAATAAGTTTAAACGAACATGGATCGTGCGACTGATTTAACGTACATGGCTTGAATATTCCGAGAATATAAGGCTATATTGGTTCTTCACCGACGCCATAAAATCACGTGGTTGGCTATCAAGTTTGTCTATGCTGTCCGTGGTTACGCGCAGGACACTTTACGTTGCCTGTGTACTGAAGTACTAAGCGTTGTGATACCATTGTGTAAGAACGCTATATAAATGCCTTAATTATTAAGTGCATTGTTTCGCGTGTGCAGTTATTGTGCATGGCGGCCAATGACGTATATTATTCGAAACCGACTGAGGTTGATTGATATCGAAAGAACAAAAGTATATGAATAACTAAGTTTTAATTTTATTATATTTAAATTGTTCAGAACAAAATGGACGGAGAACAAACAACCAATGTGCCAAATACAAAGGAACCAACTACCAAGGTACCAACTACCAAGGTACCAACTACCAAGGTACCAACTACCAAGGTACCAACTACCGAGGAACCAACTACCGAGGAACCAACTACTAAAGTGCCAACAAGCAGGGTACCAACTACCAAGGTGCATACTACCAAGGAGCCAACTACAAAGGTGCCAACTACCCAGGAACCGACTACCAGGGTACAAACTACCAAGGTTCAAACTACCGAGGAGCCAACTACAGAGGAGCAAACTGCCGAGGTACCAACTACCGAGGTACCAACTACCGAGGTACCAACTACCGAGGAGCCAACTACCGAGGAGCCAACTACCGAGGAGCCAACTACCGAGGAGCCAACTACCGATGTACCAACTACCGAGGTACCAACTACCGAGGAGCCAACTACCGAGGAACCAACTACCGAGGAGCCAACTACAGAGGAACCAACTACCGAGGTACCAACTACCGAGGAACCAACTACTGAGGAGCAAGGTACAGTTTTCCACTTTCCTTTTTTTTACAAAACAAAGAGCAAAGGTTATCATCAAATAAACACAATGGAAACTGACTTCATTAATTTGAAATCAGTGAAAAGTTAACAAACAAAAATTGGCTAGAGCGGCATTAGAACCAGCGACCACCGGAAAGGAAAAAAAAAGGTGATATTCATGTTAAATTTTAATTTCAGACTATTTCCACTGATGCCACTGTACATTTGAATATGTTTTGATTCGTTTAATTAGTTGCTTGCACCAACCCAGCGCCACTGGGCATTGAAGACGGCAGCATTCCTGATGATCGTATGACTGCATCGAGTGAAGCCGAGTATCACGAGGCCTATGATGGGCGTTTGAACTCCGAGAAATACTGGCAGTCAGCATTGTAGGTATCATGATAATTTCTTAATAGCCATTGATGGTACTTTGCTGAAATGTTCATTTCTGTTATTCCATTCGTAGGGGATGTCCTATGAAGGGCAGCAATGCATCTTAACTCTTACGACTAATAATAAGTTACGATAAGTTTGGTGAAATTGACCCCTGGTCTAATTGATATGCTTCATGAGTTGTCACCCATTGTTGTACTTTCCTATTGTTATTAAGAGATGGTGAAACCGATTCCTGGCTTGAAATTGACCTGGTTGATAGTACAGTGGTGGGAGGAGTCATTTCTCAAGGTGGACCCAATAATTATCGCGTAACGAGGTTCAAGGTGTCGTACAAGGAGCAAGCCTCCTCTACCTACCAATACGTAACCGATGATAACGGAGTCACCAAGGTATGTTTTACCACATCATTAGATTGAGGAATTTCATCGGTCAAATCCCGATCACTTGCTTGCATACATGAGCCTACGTACAAGAACTAAACATCGCTCCCGCCTCATTCAAAGCTTTTAACCCATTGTAGTATGGTGTATGAAGTACATGTGTGTAATGTGGGTTGGGTTGTAGGAAACAGTTAAAACGAAATTGCAGGGAAATTCTTTATAGCTACGGCTCGGGTGTGCAGCTCGAGTCATTTTAAGTCAAGGATTTGAGCACCATTCCCGAAGATTTCTTCGAAAACCTAAACCTAAACAAGACGACACGTGGCATAAGAAAACAGTTGTTGAATGTTGTGAGGTGGTAAATAGGTTGTGTACATTCGAGGGGAAGTACGGCTCAGTTGCCAAATTACCGTATCCTCCCTAAGTCAGACGATGTAACTTGTTTCCATTTTGATGTACGCTCTCTCAAGCCTCTAAGAATCAAACAACAAATTGAAATCAATTCCGTTATTTTCGAAAAAGATCCTGCTAGGATCGAAACGCATCAGGCCCTTCTTACTATAAGCATTGCTTAAGTTTCAGGTCATTGTTTTTGCTGATGGGCAGGTTGCTATTGATAATTACTAATTTCTGAAATCGTTCAGATTAAGTTTTGTACAGTTCAGAACTGCTAAGAGATGTTTGGTTATAATCTCTACATGCAGGTTTTTGATGGTAACATCGACGATGCTACAACTCCTTTCATCAATATGTTTCATCAGAGCATCGTTGCGACAGTCGTGCGTATTGAACCTGTTGAGTGGCTAACGGATGTCAAAATGCGACTCGAGTTGCTCGGATGTCAGTAATTTATTTTCTCTCACGGTAACAGTATACAGCTTGTGAGATATAAACAAATGCGTTGTTTGATAGTCAATATCCACGTCCAAAATGAACGACGTTCCCCACGTCGCCAATATTCACTTCAATATGATCGTCCAAATACACGACTCAATTGACGTCACTATTGACCCGCCCAACATTAGTTCACGACGCCCATGTTTCGGGTTTCGGCTTACACGTTTTCATTATTATAAGGAAGTTAAATACTGCACATTGGGTAGGTAACGTTATGACGGAACTTGAAATAATAGTACAAGGTCAGTCTATAGAGCCAAAGCCTATTGGCAGGGTTTGTCCACTTTAAAAGAGATTATCGTTATCACAGCTGCAAACGATTTAGGAATATCTCCTTAACAAAAGGGAAAACAACAATTTTAAATAAATAAAGACTGACTTCAAATTTGGCCTTCAGGTACATTTGCATTTCACTTTAGCATTTGATTCAGTTGATTTAACGTATCGTATAAGCCATAATTATTATACACAATGTACAAATTGCAAGAATTATGGTATTGCCCCAACGGTGTAGATATGGAAGAACGCGGTAACTAGTAACTAAATAATTAGGAAAAGTAATGGACTATTGAGTAAAGTGATGGATGACCACTGTATAAGGTCAAGTAATGGATTGTCAGTGTACAGACAGGCTACCGTAAGGACACTGTGTATACCAGAAATCTCCGCGTATGTTCAATCTGTGAATGTGCAAGTTCCACGAAGAGCAAACAGCCGTCGCAGCAATACAGCTCATGCAAAAATATACAGTTCGTTTAGCTTCGTTCGAGAAAGCTAAACGAACGCACCAGTAATAAACTTTCAACACGAAACATCATCTCGAAAATGAGAAAAACAAACTGCACAATATTCTGCCTATACCACAGGCATAAACTTACTGTATGTGCTTTATAAACTTGGTTGACAATAATGATGAAACTTTAATGATTTAAATCTAAGTTCATAAAAATAATGTTCTATGTGAAGACGAAAATCGCATTAACGTCTTGATGTCGTGAAACTTGCAGCACTGTGAGGCAGTAAACAGGGGTGTCTTGGCAAAGTTTGCATGCTTGACTTCAAGGCCGATAGTCATATTAATTAATGAGCTCAAAATAATAGACAAAATGATATTACACTAAATTGTACAATCATCCCTTAATATTGTTCAACATAACTTTACAAAAGTAATAAACTAATAATAAAACAAACAATTTTGTATTTCATGAAAATTAGTTTACAATCTTTCAATTTATTTCTTGTTAATGCTTCTTTGCTATTTGAGTATTATTCTTTAATCACCAATAATATCAGCCGCACTAGTAAAACGTAAAGAGTTTTTGTTTGTCAAGTATTACTCTAAAGGAGGGGTCCCCGGTGTCTACCGTAAAAAAAGGTTTCTAACTGAAAAAAGATTTGAAAGGTAAAAAAAATACTGGAGCGGGATTCGAAACGGCGACCTCCTGATCACCGTACAGTCGCTCTACCTACAGAGCTATCCAGCCCTAAGTTGGTGGTGTCCCTATTCGTTATGTAGTGGTTTTTAAGACTTGGTGTTGTAATAATGAAAATCACTATTCATTACAAAAACGGTTAATTGTAAAAAAAAAAAAAAAAAATTTGTTTTGTTTCGTGGTAGTTACAGATATCATAAGACAATTATGTTAAACAAATTGTGATGCAGAGTGTTTTTATCAGCTAGAGCCATTAATCAATCTTATGAATTTCTTCAATCTGAATAAGGGGGATTTTTAAAAAGGGTTTCGTGAGTTTTATGATGTTATTGTAGACTATACATCTGGTGTTTAATTTAAAGCAAATTATTGACGTGGAAGCTTTAGGTGATGTACGTGGCAGAATACGCGTATTATTTCTTGTATTAAAATTAATGTGTTATGTAAAGTCGCGACTGCTGTCTTAGTAGCAATGATAGCCGTACCTTAGTTACAATTTTACCTCTTCTCCTTACTAACATTATGGTTGAATCATACATTCTCATCCATACCTTTATGTGATATGCACGTAGCGCTCAATTCTAATTCACACCATGTTGTGCGAAACAAACCTTTGACGTTTGAGCTTTGTGACCACTTCTAGTTGTTTATTTCTTGTTCACTCGTCTATAGTCATTTCAAAAGTTCCATTGAGTGGCGTTCATTCCAATTAGCTGGTGGGACTCTAAACAGACTTTGGCTACTTTAAATGATAGTAGGGTTTGTTATACATAGTTGGTCAAGGAATTTTATTACTAGGGTAGAAAAAACACTGAATTCTAATCCGCATGTACAGGCTCTAGTGTGCCACGTACAATTGTACATACACCGCCTCTATTCTCTCAGATGTTGATATCTTACTCGTAGTTTTGGTAGGCCTTGTAACCATAGTGTTATGTTGTAATTACTTAATTCAATGCCATTTATAACTTTATCTCTTTCTGTATTTATTTATTTGGAAACCAATAGCAGAGATCTGCTATTTACATCCATCATGAAAAATATACTGAACATAACAATTCATTAGTAAATTACACGATTTATGAAAACAAACAAACAAACACCCCCCCCCAACAAACAAACAAACACCCCAACAAACATAATAAATCTAACAAACAACCAACATACAATAACAACGAAATAAACAAACAGTATTTATCTATTATAAATACATGTAGTTTAAGTATAGATCTATAGGATTTAAATGTTAAATATTGTACGTATTTGCATGGTGATTTATGGTGAGTGAATAAAACAGCAATAAAATGTATAACGGAGTCCACATGGTTATCTTAATTTTTGAATGCACGATGAAGGTTTAACTGTTTTCAGCAAAGCTTCATAGACAACATGTTACAACGCGTTAAAATGACAACTAAACCCACCTTAATACGACAATCCGGATCCTTCGTAGGTGTTTAGAGTAAATAACAAAAATGTATGTATCACATGTTTTATCGAAAACATAATTAATAAACAAAAAGAATACCAGCAATCATCATTCAAGCATTCCGTCAAAATTGTTGGCGTTGATTACAAATCAATAGGAATCGACGGGGAAAAACGAATTTCAAAAAAACGAATGGTAAAAGACAAACCATACAGAAGTTTCATACGTGTTGAAGCACCAAGCAGTGACAACCAACCCAATCTGCATTGCATGCACACCCAGTACCGACAAAATTATGCTTTGAAGCTCTTTAAAATAATACGACGACTACATGTACATTATTAATAAACCATGATATGACATATTACACACCAGTCCCGAGTACATGTCAATACAGCAAAGAAATCATGATATTTGCTGAACACCATTATCAGTTCGTTTTGGGTAAGCTAAAATTAAATGAAAACTAAGAAGTCACAAAGTTACAGTCAAAATGTTCTTGCCTGAATTTGGAACTCTAATGGAACATGCCTTAACATCACCGGGTCATCTCGTAGTTTTAGGAGATCTGAATGTGTACGTTGATGACCCCAAATGTGCAGAGGCTGGACAATTCATTGACCTATTTACTTCATTTGGATTGGTGCAGCATGTTACTGGGCCAACTCATGTCAAAGGCCACACTCTTGACATGGTTTTAATCCGTGCTACTTACCCCTGGATGTCTAACTTTGTGATTGATTCATCCATGCATTCTGATCATGCTGCAGTTCACTTTGCGTCATCACTGCATCGTCCACCACCAGTGAAAGTTGTCAAACAGCATCGTGTCCTGAACAACCTTGACACTGGATCATTAAAAGATTCAATTTGCTCTTCACTTGGGGACTGGCAAAGTTGCACTGATGTGAACATCATTTGCCGAGCCTACAACTCTTCTCTCCGTAATGCTATTGAAGAGCAAGCACCAACCTGCACGAAAACTTTAACGGACAAACCTCGGGCTGAATGGTTCTCGATGGATCTAATTGAAGAACGGAGACTTCTGAGGAGCCTTGAACGGAAATGGCTGCATTCGAAGCTCGAAGTCGATCGTCAGATTTTCAAGGCAATGCAGTCAGCATACGTACAAAAACTGAACAAAGCTAAGGCTGGTTTCCACCGTAATCGCATCCAAGCAGCTGATACAAAAGAACTTTTTTAAATTGTAGATAGATTATCCGTTCTAAGAGGTCATCACGACACATTTTGACCCGACTTAGCGTCTGCAGATTTGCCTGATATGTTTGCTAGTTTTTTCAAACAGAAAATTGTTAACATTCGGTAAAATTTGCATAACATTCGGTGAAATTTGCATGATAATTCAGATAATGTTCATAATGAAACTAAGGCTCAATCAATGTGTCATTTTGAGAATTTTGAATCCTTAAGTATAGATGATGTTTTACATGTGGTGCGCGGAATGCCTGCCAAGACATGTTCATTAGATCCGATGCCTACAAATTTGGTCAAAGACTGTCTTGCTAGTTTAGCTCCTGTTTTGGCTCATATTGCAAACACTTCCTTTGATTCTGGCATTTTCCCTGATGAGTGTAAAGAAGCGATTATTAAGCCTTTGATTAAGATGAGTGGTTTAGATAAGAATGTTTTTATTAATTATCGTCCAGTTTCAAATTGCTCATTTTTAGATAAATTTCTTCAAAAGGCTGCTTTGCTCCAACTCCATACATATCTTCGGGATAATGCTCAGTTTGGTGTTCCACAGGGTTCTGTACTTGGTCCTGTATTGTTTTCATTATACATGGATCCACTGGAGGACATTATCACCCGTCACTGTTTGAGGTCTGTGATTTATGCCGACGATTGTCAGCTTTACATTCCTTGCAGTTCCCGCGCTGACTATTCTTGCGTTACACGCATTGAGTCCTGCGTAGACGAAATTCGTTGTTGGATAGTTTAATTCATGCCTTCGCACCTACGTGTCAACCAGCAACCGCAGAACTGCCAGTGGGTACAGCAGACATCTACCATGACATGTAGAACAGAGAAAAGTGAGAATGCATGTACTTTTTTTCAGTGTATGCATTAACATACACAAGTTTACCAAATGTGGCGTTGAATTTAATCTGACCGAAGACAAAGCACTGTCTTTCCTATTTCTTCCATACATTCCCATAGACTACTACGCACACATGTGTACAGAATACAAGTCCATTCCATGCCCAGAAAACCATCATTGTTGTTACTTCATTCTCAGCCTTGTCCTACATTACAAGTACATTTCCACAAGTATGAGTGAGAAAAAAGTTTTCTTTGACAAGAACTGGAACACTGGAACCTTTGTAAATACGGATTCAATGAAGCCACTAGTTAAAAGGCAGTGTCCTAAGTATCTGGCTCTGGCTTGCAGTTATACATAGTATAGTATTTACCCTAACCCTCTACCCTTACCACAATAGACCAGAGCTGTTTACCGCACCTAACTATTCTCTTCAGGGGCCTGAATCATAGTCCATGGATTACGCAGGCTACACTGTTCTGAATACACATGTACATGTATAATATTCAGGATACCAACCATGTATGGGAAGCAGTGTTATGCAGGTGGGTTTGGGAAAATGTAGATTGAAGACTAACTGCTGCACCTGAAAAAAAATGAAAGCTGCTGGACAAACCTTTTACAAAATTCAAAATTTAGCTGAGGCAATTTCTTATGAAAACCTTAGCAGGCTCCAAACGGGCTATTGCCTCCGTTAAAATTGCAGTTATAGCCAATGTGATATTTTCCCTTTGATTTTAGTCAGGTTATCCGATCGAGTGGGTGATTGTTAAACAAAAATTGGAAAAAAAAAATGCTGTTCCGGATCCCGTGTTAGTCGGCAATTAAGGCAGGCCAATGTGTATAAAGGCATACGAAAGACCGGGATTTTGTACAATAGTATATCAGGAACCGACTGGCTTCCTGTGCAGTGGCTCCTCGCCTGACTGGCACAGTGTAATATACGTAATACTTGCGTGGTAATAAGTGGTTTATGATTCTGCCCCCCGAAGAGACTTGTCAGGTGTGGTGCTGCAGATCTTTCTAAGTCGGCAAGGCGAGGTATTGAGTTTGAGCGAGGTTTGGCGTAGTGTGGAGGTAAGAGCAAAGAAACCGACTGGCTTCCGTCTCCAGGAAGCAACAGTACGACACATCTTACGTCGTTCATATGGAGCACAGCAAAATCGAATAAGTAATTAATTGCATTGTAGTACTCGTTCCCTTGTTAGAAGGCCATACGGGATTCCAGGATGTTGTACAATAGTATATCAGGAACTGACAGGGTGGCTTCCTGTCTCCATGAAGCAACAGAACGGCACATCTAACGTTGTCTATATGGATCACAGCAAAATCTAATAAGTAATTAATTGCATTGTAATAAGCTTACTAGTTCCCTCGTTAGTCGGCAAGACAGGCCACTGCGTATGAGGGCATATGAAAGGCCAGGCTTTGTGTGAAATAGGAGGTCAGGAAGCCACTCATTAACGGTCTGTATAAAGCAAAAAGAGCTCCATCTCACGCCTCTTCATTACAGCGCGGCAAAACCGGAAGAAGTAATTTATTTTATTATATTACTCGCATGAGTGGGCTAATCCTGACCTTCTCCAGAGCCCTTTGCGGTCAATTAACTCCGCCCCAAGGGGTAATCTCCCACCAATCAGAAAAGTTTCAAAATCGGGTGAGGAGTTTGAAAGCTTACTTGATTGGTTAGCCATGGCGTAATCAGTCAGTGTGGGTGATGCAGGCTGTCATCAACCCAGCAGGTGCAGGCGATTTCTGATCATTCTACCAGGAGAAACGGAGTGAGCGGTAGCCTACACTGTGCTAATATCAACACGTACATGTAATCGTACGAAATACATAGCTCAATCTGTATTCGCCTACAATGACCAGGCCGCTAAAAGCATTGAACGGAAGCTTTTAAATTTGAACATCTGCTTTCAAAACACTGTTTACCTCCGAAACACGGAAAAATTAGATAATTCATAATAACAAAAAAACAAGATAATTCATTGTTTGAACAATGGATATCATCAATTTAGCTATTGTTCTTTTGAAAGTCATTGACTTGATTGCTGCAAACGGGGTAGGCATTCCTTCATGTCAACGTGGAGCAAGCCTGAGGGAGCAGCAAATTCGACGGGGTTACAACCACAAATTCTACCGCGGTCCCGCAAAGAATCAAATCTTGCGTGGACACAGCTTTCACAATATAACCACCAACTCCTATCTGACGTGTGCCGGGATGTGTCTGCGGGATGATGCCTGCAAATCATTCAACTTCTGCCTTAACGACAAACACTGCGAGCTAAACTCCGCAGTCTTCTTGCAGAATATTAGTGACCTGATGTTCGCTAATGGCTGTCTATACTTAGATGAAGAGTTTCACGAGCCCGAAATTGAAGGTAAGCATTTAAAAATATCGCTTTAAAAACACGAACTGATAGGAATTTGTTAAAGAACAAGTGAGCGAAAAATCGACGTTTCGGCCAGTATGATCCGGCCGTCCTCGGGAGACTGTGTGCCTGAAATAAGTGGAGAGCAGGCTCGGTTATATAGGATACTGGATCGGATGGGATGTGGAGCAGTTTTCTGGCTAGTAGTATGTGTATTCAGGTGTGTTGGAAATAGGCTGGGAACTTGGTATTCGATATAGGAGACCCTATTGGGCAGGATAGTTAAAAAAAATGCCTGTTGGCCTAAATGCTGGAATTCGGGTATAGAGATCCATAATTATTCAGGTTGGGTGATTTTGAGAAGTGGTTGCCTGATGATGTCGCATTTACTAGCCAAAACATCGGCTTATCGCTCACATGTTCTTTTCAGAACAGTAGTTCCGCAAAAGATACATGTATATACATGGCGTATGATTTGTTTTATGTTGCTGGAAATGTCAACAAAATTAAACCATTTAAAATACTTTGTCGTTTCCATTTAAATGGATGCGCAAAATGGAATGAAAATAATATTACAGAAGAAACTCTCAGATCTGAAAATATTTTTCCTAATGTTTGGACTTGTGGTATTTTGTTCTCGCGTAATTTTTTTATGAAAATGCACAAAATGTGTTTTTACTGCAGTTTGCATTTTTTGCAAGAAACAAATATCAAAGGAAACAATAAGCAGTATCTGCATATCATCGTATCTTATTAATTATAAACATTACATTAATAAGCTCAATTTATTTTTTGCGAAATTATTTCTAGCATAAAGACTATATAAGGGGAGTATACTAGATGTCTGGCTCCCTGGCTCCCAATTGCAAGCACTGTAAATTTATGGTCGGTTGGCTATTGTGCCAAACCCAAGCTATGATTGAGATGAAACTTGGTATTTATTTAATTTAAATTGACTGGAGCGGGATGTGAACCGACATTTCCTAAATAACGTACAGGCGCTCTACCAACTGAGTCATCCAGCCGTACGTTGATGTTGACCCCCAATAGTCAATTATCTTTGTTCGTTTGGCAGTCAGAAGCCAAAAAACAAAGCACACACCTCCATATCCCAGGGGTCATTTCACTGATACACACAGCAATGCTGTAAACTGCGAACGGTACTCGGGATCACTCAAAGAGGATACGGATTTTAAATTAATACATTGAATACATTGAATATATAATTTGTAAATTTTATGACGAGCATATCGCGAGAACGGCAAATGTTATGGAAACGATTCGTTTTGCAAAATCTTTGTTAGATCCTATTATATAGATAAGCATACTGCTGTGAAATTGATCGTGACGTCATCAGAAAGGCTGGGTGTGATTTATGACACAAAAACTAATTAAATTAATTTTGTATTTTTTGTAATTTTTCATCATTTTTAAAACGTTAATGCCAAACCGGTGATGTTTTCTTCCAAAAATGAAATTCTGTACATGAAATGGATAAAGCAATGATTACAACACGGCATTTGGCCCTCAAACTCTCAAATAATAAAGAAAACAACATTTTCACATCGCGCTTATGTTTTTACCGTAGTTACCAATACAGACAGTTCAGCATACTAATCTATGTTGAAAACATGTTGAAAACCGTAGAACGCATCATCTGGATGGTGTTGAAATCAGAGTTGAATGTCAGTATATCAGTTACAGTTTTTTTCGTTGGATTTTCTGTTTTCAGCTTGACAAAACCTTTGGGAAAACGCTTAGAGCTATAAAGCTTATTTAATAAGTCGAAACAGCTCCGTGTTCGTCCGCGAACACTTAAATGTCTAGTCTGTTATTATGGTTGCACCGAAATATCAAATGTAGCATATGAATGGTTCGAGTATTGTATGAAGATCACTTTGGTGATGTTCCTGACATATCCGGATTGTTTGTAAATAAAGAATCCTCGAAAAAAAATGGCAGCTTGTGGTCACTTTAGGCAAGAATATATCATGTTGATCTAAAGCGACTAATTAATGCATTCTAAGAAATGATTTAGATATCATTGATCTTGCAGAGTAGAGTTACAGCTAGTGTAGTTCGTTGTTCGAGTTTGCTGTTCAATTCAGAGTAACAGAGTAACAGCTCGTAACTTGTAAGTTAATAAAGTTACATGTTTTGACAGATAGTCCGGGGGATTATTTATAGTTGATAAAGGGGAATTAGT
The DNA here is from genome assembly GCA_963971285.1 of Astropecten irregularis. NCBI lineage: Eukaryota > Metazoa > Echinodermata > Asteroidea > Paxillosida > Astropectinidae > Astropecten > Astropecten irregularis. The sequence goes on along the minus strand of OZ020251.1, from coordinate 5,798,065 downwards.
GACGCATTGTTGGAAGTGATTTATGGCCACACGTGTTGTAGGACACCTAGGAAGGTGTCAGCACCTCATGAAGCCATAGAGTTTATTGCACCTGTTGAGGAGAGCACCTGGGAAGGTATATCGCCTTGTACTTAGGGCCTTACATGATGAGTATGCAGGAGGTGAGAGCAGGGAATAAAGGAAAACGGTGACACCGAAGAAGCAGAGTCCCGAGCGTGATTAAGAGGTGCCCCCACTGCTTATCCCTTTGAGTGTGCTGGGTAATAAGGTCCCCCTGGCCCGCTGCCACTCGGTCCCCTGCAAGTTAAGGTTGTTCCCCACTTCACCTGACGATAGACTGCCCCCAAACTGGCCCGTACCCTTGGCCTTCGTCATTATAAACTGCACGTATAAAACAACGCCAACTTTTTGTGCATAAATCAATTGGGTTACTGCTCTCGAATACCCATATGACATCACAGTTTTGCTCATGAATATGGAAATTCTAATTAGCATACCAACACAAAAACCTGTTGTTAACCCTGAAACAGGGTGAGGAAGTTAGTAAAAACACAGGCCCCCATTTCTTTTTGGCACATGTTCAAGCCACAATATTCCTATTGCAGACACCGTTTAACCTGCTGTTTTCTCCGTGTCTTTTGTTGTTCCGTATTGATTTCTTATTCGTTTCTTACAGGAGTAAGCACAACTTCATTGGTGACTACAAGTGAAGATAAGTCATATGACTGTCTAGCTTCCTGGTGATGTAATTACTAATAATATATGACATCTATATAGTGCAGCTGCTTTATTAATATACTAAACTGCGAATTTCAAATGTATATGTTCATGATTAGGTGGATATTTGACCGTGTGGTTGTTATGATAAAGCGTTGCCTGGGTTGTTGCTACATCTTGTATATACATGATACACATGTACAAGCACAGCTCACGCCACAAAACTCCATGAAACATATAAATGTGCCATTAATTTGGTCAAGTTGATCCTAGGAAAGAAAGAATTTGCATAGCTCAAGTTCAACTTGTGTGATAGCGCATGAAACCCAGGACCCTTGTTTTTGTTTCTTTTCTTTTCTTTTGTTTCGTATAGTTTTCTAATCTGTTTTTCTATTCTTTTCTGTTCTCCTAATTACCACTAGCCGTGTAATCTGGAATTCAACTTTTCACGAAATAAATGTTGGCATTCACCGTATTTATGAAAGGGCGTTTTGCCCACAGGGCGTTTTGGAGAAAATCGGATTTGAAGTTGAGTTGATTTTCGAATGGAATATTTCACCCACTTAGAAATACGTGCATGGTGTTGTACAGTGATTGGGTAGTGCAGCGGTGTGTGCCGTGCCACTGCAATATGATGCATGTTGTCTCACTGTACGGGTCATCCACGCCTCATGGATATCTATTCCGTTGTATCCGTTGCTGGGGTGGCCTGGATGGCCTCCTTGACCCGACGGGTGAACAAGTGATGGTCTCCGTCCACACACGTGACTTCGTCCCAGTTCGGGGTGTGTCCCTTCAGAAACCGCCGAGCCGTCGCTGCATGCAAGTCTGACGTCCCTCTAGTGTTCCTTGACCCACATGTCCGTAGGTTGCCTTTCTTCCACATACACACGCTGTTGCAGTCGCCACAGGGAAACCCAAATGACTCCATTTCGCTTTCCCTCATTTTAGAGGACATGTTGATAAATTTTTCCTACCGGTTTCAAGCTGAAGACTTTCACTTACACCGCGTACTAATAATTAAAAACTTGGTCGACCTTTTGATTACGGAGTAATTAATGTTCCAAGAAATTCGCCCTTCGTGACAGAAAAGAAAGAAAAAAGGAAAATAATTACATTCCAATTACAAAAGGGTTTTTAAACAAAAATGTGAAAAAGTGTTAATAACCTGTTCGATCATAATTACAGTCTGTTTCCGTGGATGTTCATATACATTTGACTGTGTTTGTTTTTTTCAACAGTTGCATGTACCGACCCAGTGCCGTTGGGCATTGAAGATGGCAGCATTCCTGATGATCGTATGACTGCATCGAGTGAAGACGCGTATCACGAGGCCTATGATGGGCGTTTGAACAGCGAGAAATACTGGCAGTCAGCATTGTAGGTATCATGATGATTTCTTACTAGCCATTGATGATTCCTTGTTGAAATGTTCATTTCTGTTATTCCATTCGTAAGGGGCTGTCTTATGTAGGGTACCAATGCATCATAACTCCTACGACTAATAGTAAGTTACGATGAGTTTGGTGAAATCGACCCCTGGCAGTCAGTGCGCAGCGTGCTCGATAATGAGGCACTCAGCGAAGTTTTATTTGCAGTGAGTCTACGGTCCCGGACCGTTCGAGAATCAACGAGATTTTACGAGTGTTCGGCACAACCCCTGAGAAAATCGTTGGGAAACCCCTTTCTTAGCAGTGTTGGGCCAAGATGGAGTGGTAAGTGAAAATAGACGAATTTCTGCGTCGAATGATACCTAATTTGTATGATTATTTTGATTTAAAAGTTATTTATCAGTCTGGTGAAGTGTACTATGAAATATCCAGAATGTTTACACTACCTTTACGTTTTTGGTGATCCTGACTGTTTTGGAATATTTGGTGACAAATGTTGTCATGTTTTGGGCTCATGAAGAGTTATGCTTGCCAATCGTATAATTCCGACCTGTGGCCGATACCTTGGAACATTTTTATTTCGATCCGAATTGTGGGGAAAAATTGCACAATTTACGTGCATCGGTGTACATGTATGACGTCACCTTTTTTTCCGTGTGTACGTTACGTAGACTTTGCAGCGGCTACATGTATCATGCATATGTATGTGTACAGCCTACAAAAAGTGAAATTCTGATAATAAATCTTGTCTGTCTGCACGGAAGTCTGCATTATTTTAATGGCAAATGGCTTGGATTTTTTGTGAAATTTTGGAATTATTGTGAACAAAATTTAGACAAATAGGCCTAGGCCCTATTGATTTTCAGGCTAGGGTAGGGCTTTTTTACTCTATGAAAACTGTTGGTGCTTTCGGTTTCATTTTTTTTTTTTTCATTTCACTTTTCTTACAGGCCCACCACTCAGAGTGACCTTCCCTTCTTCAGAGTGCAGATTATTGGAGATTCCATCACCAGGCATCTTCCCATATACTTCAAACTTTCGAGAGAGCAACCGGTATTTTTTCCGTGTATCGGTACTTTTACTTAAACTAAGATGACTCTTTATGATCATGATCAACCACAATGTACATCAACTTTTTTGTTTTTTTGGTCAAACTATGGGGACTATTCTCTTGGTCTGTTTCTCAACGGTGACATGTTTGATTTTGCTCTTCTCCTTACACACAAATGTGATATTTTTTTTATCTCAGGATATTTGCCTATACCTATTTGGTTATGACTTAATAAAAAAAAAATTTAATTATGAAGCAAACAGGCAAATCTTAAATTTTCATTGACCATTTCCAACTGTCTAAGACTAAGAGTAAGATGTTGGTGTATTGTGTTAGCATTAGCATAAGTTGTCAGTATTTTGTAATTCTGTGCACTAATATTCAACATTCCACAGCACTTGCCTGTAAGCATGAAGATGGTGGTGGTAGGAACATACCGTTAAAATTGTTCTGCATGAAATGCTGTATTTTTCCAGAAATTAGAAAAACTACGACCGAAAATCTTTTTGATCTTTTAAAAGATCAAAAATAAAAGAGAAAAGAGTTAAGAAATACTGTGGCCGTTTTTCACTGTTTTCTCAAAAAGTGGCCTGGGCACCGTATGGGACTGAAATTTTCACAGATGACTATTATTGTGTATTCCTTGATATTTTTGCCCATAAATCTGTATTTCTTTGACAAAAACCAATGTATGATATAACCTTTAATCTTCAAAATTAGTAGTCATTATGGTATGCAATTACTAGTTTTTGCCATTCTATTGCACTTGCCTGTAAGTGTAGAGATTTATTTATCTCTACCAACATATTTTATTTACTGGCCCATGTTCTTTAAAGAGTGTTTATCGTAATAGTTGATGTTTATGTCAGGTTGTATATTCCTAATTTACTTTGTGCAAAATATGAATAACTTGTGTACCGCAATAGATTTTTCACCTTGCCAATCTTCTGAAGAAGGTGTTATTTTTATAAAGTTACTGTACTATGATGTAACTCAACCCCAATGTGCTATACTGCATCAGGTATTAATATTGAAAACTACATGTAAATGATATTGAATACTACATGTGATAAAAGTAAATGTAAGTGATATTTAAAACCACATGTAAGTGATATTGAAAACAAAAAAATACTAAAAACTACATTGCTTTAGCTTTGTTGAAATTCATACATGTTACCGCAATCTTCCAACTCTTCCAACTCGAATTCCAACTTCATTGGTACAATGCGGTGTACCTTTTTTATTCATGGCAATGACAACAAGTTATATTGTTTAACTTTATTATTAGTATTATATTTATTGGATGCGGGTGTTAATGACAAACAACAATATATTGACTATGCAGCTGGTATTTATGTCATTTTACAATTTTCAGTATGCAGCTGGTGTAATGCAACTATGCAATTTTCAGTATTGTTTATTTTGTTAATAAATTTGAAATAAATAATTTTCGTGTTTTATGATGAAACAAAGTGATAACTGTCCGTGTCTTAATTAATTTTGATTTCCCATTATTATTTAAAAAGATACTACTTCCTAAAATGAACAACAATAATCTGAAATCATTAATTAAACCAATGAAGGTAGCCGACTAAGTTAAAGAAAGAAAACAGTTGGGACAGACATTGGTAATTATTTAAGTATGTTTGTCTTTGCTCACGGAGGAACATTACTTAAATTACAAAAATCTTCCTGATACCAATTGCGAAAACACATAAGACAGATCGCCAGTTTATTTATAGTCGGGAGCCTATTTTTCTTCTATTTAACCATATGCAAGTCCTTGCTGAACAGGGTACCCGACACAACACAGACCCCTACGCGGGACTGACATAATACGTGATTGGTCAGTACGTGACTATGATTGGGGTTTTACCCAATGAGGAATGCACACTCGTGTATTACACGTGCTTCCACGGATGCCTTATGTTCGTGACTTTGCTATTCGGAATGGTCGTGTTTTTTCAGTGATCCTGACTGTTTTGGGCTATCAATGGAGCAGTTCGTTACAGAAATAGGTAGTTTAGTACTTGAACTTTTCACTAAATCGTCTACTTATGGTGGCCAAGTTTGTTTGATATTGAAAAATAGCAGTTTTCTTCGACCTTATATTCACGACAAAAACAGTAATATTATCGTCCCGATATTTCTCAAACTTAATCATTAGAAATTTGATAAAACCTGATCAGCAATAAAACTATGGTACCTGCAATCTTTCCTTTGAGTAAAATTTGACTTTTGAACATACGTTCACGTGAAAATCAATTTCGAAAACGCTGTCATCAATCTCATGAATATTCATTTCCTGGCCCAGTTCATGCATACGTAGCAAATAAACAAGAGCGCTTATCTATACACTGCGCACTGACTGCTGGTCTAATTGATATGCTTCATGAGTTGTCACCAATTGTTGTACTTTCCTATTGTTATTTAGAGATAATGAAACCGATTCCTGGCTTGAAATTAACCTGGTTGATAGTACGGTGGTGGGTGGAGTCATTACTCAAGGTGGAACGAATATATATCGCGTGACGAGGTTCAAGGTCTCGTACAAGGAACAAGCCTCCTCTAGCTACCAATACGTCACCGATGCTAACGGAGACACCAAGGTATGTTTTACCACAGCATTAGATTGATGAATTTCATTGGTCAAATCCCGATCACGTGCTTGCAAACATGAGCCTACGTACAAGAACTAAACATCGCACTCGCCTCATTCCCAGCTTTTAACCCATTAAAGTATGGTGTATGAAGTACATGTGTGTAATGTGTGTGTAAGCACTGGGAACGAACTTGCTGCATTGAGTTCTCGAGACGATGCATGCACTCTGCACTGTGGGTTGTAGGAAACAGTAAAAACGAAATTGTAGGGAAATTCTTTATAGCTACGGCTCGGGTGTGCAGCTCGAGTCATTTTAAGTCAAGGATTTGAACACCATTTCGATTTTTTCGAAAACCTAAATAAACAAGACGACACGTGGCATTAGGAAACAGTTGTTGAAGGTTGTGAAGTGATACATGGGTTTTGTACATTCGAGGGGAAGTACGGCTCAGTTACCACATTACAGTATCCTCTCAAAGACAAACGATGTAACTTGTTTCCATCTGTACGTATGCTCTCTCTAGCCTCTAAGAATCAAACATCAAATTGAAACCTATTCTGCTATTTTCGAAAAAGATCCTCCTAGGATCGAAACGCATCTGCCCCTTCTTATTCCAAGCATTGTATAAGTTTTGGGTCATTATTTTGGCTGAAGAGCAGATTGATACAGATTATTTCCGATTTCTGAATTCACTTTTAAATCACAATTAAGTTTTGTACAGTTCAGAACTTCTAAGAGTTGTTTGGTTATAATCTCTACATACAGGTTTTTGATGGTAACATCGATGATGGTTTAGTTGCTGTCACCAATATGTTTCATCAGAGCATCGTTGCGACAGTCGTACGTATTGAACCTGATGAGTGGCTAACGGATGTCAAAATGCGACTCGAGTTGCTCGGATGTCAGTAATTTATTTTCTCTCACGGTAACAGTATACAGCTTGTGAGATATAAACAAATGCGTTGTTTGATAGTCAATATCCACGTCCAAAATTAACGACGTTCCCCACGTCGCCAATATTCACTTCAATATGATCGTCCAAATAAACGACTTATAGTTATTCAGTCCCCGATATCCACACCACTATTGACCCGCCCAACATTAATTCAAGACGCCCATGTTTCAGGTTTCGGTTTTCATTATTATAAGTTAAATACTGCACATTGGGTAAAGTTATGACGGAACTTGAGATAATAGTACGAGGTCAATCTATAGAGCCAAAGCCTATTGACAGGGTTTGTCCCTTTAAAAGAGATTATCGTAATCACAGCTGCAAACGATTTAGGAATATATCCTTAACAAAAGGGAAAACAACAATTTTAAATAAATAAAGACTAGTTTCAAATTTGAATTTCAGGTATAATTGCATTCCATTTAAGCATTTGATTCAGTTGATTAAATGTATCGTATACGTCCACAATAATTATACACAATGTACACATTGCAAAAATTATGTTATTGCACTAACAGTGTAGATATGGAACAACGCTGTAACTATTAACTAAATAATTAGGAAAAGTAATGGACAGTTGTGAAAAGTAATGAATGACCACTGTATAAGGTCTAGTAATGGATGGTCAGTGTACAGACAGGCTACCGTAAGGACACTGTGTATACCAGAAATCTCCGCGTATGTTCAATCTGTGAATGTGCAAGTTCCACGAAGAGCAAACAGCCGTCGTTGCAATACAGCTCATGCAAACATATACAGTTCATTTAGCTTTCACGGGGCAGCCCTGAAAAGGGAATGGTCGTGTATGCTGCGCCAATCAAGCCAGAGTGTGCAGACGAGGTTGACTGTCCTCCACTGGAGAAAGCTAAACGAACGCACCAGTGTTATCTTTCAACACGAAACACCATCTCGAAAATGAGAAAAACAACCTGCACAATATTCTGCCAAACCACAGGCAGAAACTTAATCTATGTGTTTTATAAACTTGGTTGATAGAAATGATGAAATTATAATGATTTAAATTTAAGTTCATACAAATAATGTTCAATGTGAAGACGAAAATCGCAATTACGTCTTGATGGCGTGAAACTTGCAGCACTGTGAGGCAGTAAACAGAGGTGTATTGGCAAAGTGCGCATGCTTGACTTCAAGGCCGATAGTCATATTAATTATTATAGTCAATGAGCTCTAAATAATATATAAAATGATATTACACTAAATTGTACAATCATCCCTTAATATTGATCAACATAACTTTACAAATGTAATAAACTAATAATTTAACAAAATATTTATATTTCATAAAAATTAGTTTACAATCTTTCAATTTAATTCGTTTTAATGTTTGTAACTTGAGTATTATTCTTTAATCACCAATAATATCACCCTCACTAGTAAAGAGTAATGGGTTTTGTTTGTCAAGTATTACTATAAAGGAGTGGTCCCCGGTGTCTACCGTTAAAAAGGTTTCCAACTGAAATAAGAGTTGAAAGGTGGAAAAAAAATACTGGAGCGGGATTCGAAACGGCGACCTCCTGATCACCGTTACAGTCGCTCTACCTACAAAGCTATCCAGCCCTAAGTTCGTGGTGTATGTATGTAAATGTATTTTTTTTTTTTTGCTTTTCAAAATTGTAGTCAGTGGTGCACAAGTGTTAGTTACAGAGATCATAAGACAATTATGTTAAACTTAACCAATAGTGATTCAGAGTGTTTTTATTAGTTAAAGCCATTAATCAATCTTATGAATTTCTTCAATCTGAATAAGGAGGAATTTTTAAAAAGGGTTTCGTGAATTTTATGATGTTATTGTAGACTATACATCTGGTGATTAATTTAAAGCATGTTAGTGACGCAGAAGCTTTAGGTAATGTACGTGGCAGAATACGCGTATTATTCTTGTATTGAAATGAATGCGTAATGTAAAGTCGCGAGTGCTGTCTTAGTAGCAATGATAACCGTACCTTAGTTACAATTTTACCTCTTTTCCTTACTAGCAACATGGTTGTATCATAAATTCTCATCCATACCTTTATTTGATATGGACGTAGCGCTCAATTCTCAATTACACCAAGCAAACCTTTGACGTTTGAGCTTTGTAACTTCTAGATGTTTATTTCTTGTTCACACGTCTATGGTCATTTCAAAAGTTCTATTGAGTAGTGTTCGTTCGTAAGCTGGTAAGACTCTAAACATTATTTGGCTACTTTAAAGGTTAGTAGGGTTTGTTATACATATTTGGCCAACGAAATATATTACTAGGGTTAAAAAAACACTGAATTCTATCCCACGTGTGCAGGTTCTAGTGTGCCACGTAAAATTTTACATACCGCCTCTATTCATTACTCGTAGTTTTGGTAGTCCTTGTAACCATTGTGTTATGTTTTAATTATTTAATTCAGTGTCATTAATACCTTTATCTATTTTATTTTTCCATTTATTGGATAACTAATAGCAGAGATCCGCTAATTACATGCATCATGAAAAATTAACTGAATATAAAAAAAAAAACATTGGTAAATTACAAGATTTATGAAAACAAACAAACAAACAAACAAACATAATAAATCTAACAAACAACCAACATACAATTACAACGAAATAAACAAACAGTATTTATCTAAGTATAGTATCGAAGTATAGGATTTAAATATTAAATATTGTACGTATTTGCATGGTGATTTATAGTGAGTGAATAAAACAGCAATACAAATTACTGTTTAACGGAGTCCACAAAGTTATCCTAATTTTTGACCATGAAGGTTTAACTGTTTTCAGCAAAGCTTCGTAGACAACATGTTACAACGCGTTAAAATGACAACTACACCCACCTAATACGACAATCCGGATCCTTTGTAGGTGTTTAGAGTAAATAACAAAAATGTATGTATTATATGGTTTATCAAAACCATAATTGATAAAAAAAAAATAAAAAATATGCCAGTAATCATCATTCAAGCATTCCGTCAAAATGGTTGGCGTTGATTTACAAATCAATATAAATCGACGGGGAAAAACGAATTTCCCAAAAAAACTAATGGTAAAAGAAAAACCATACAGAAGCTTCATACGTGAAGCACCAAGCAGTGACAACCAACCCAATCTGCATTGCATGCACAACCAGTACCGACAAATATACTTTGACGTTCTTTAAAATAATACGACGACTGCATGTACATTATTTTGATAAACCATCATATGACATATTACACACCAGTCCCGAGTATATGTCAATACAGCAAAGAAATCATGATATTTTCTGAACACAATTATCAGTTCGTTTCGGGCGTTAGAATTTGCGATACTCTATCTGGATAAGCTAAAATTAAATGAAAGCTAAGAAGTCGACTTATCCCGATAGCCTAAATCATCTTGCCAATTATGACTTACTGAAACTAAGATGCCGAAATGTCATGGTAATCATTATATCGCCAATGACAGGCCAGGTCGTGTCCAACGTCGCAACATCCAGGTTTGTTACGACGACTGGTGGGCCACACAAAACTAAAACTTGCCACGAAGACGTACATCTTTGATACAAACTGAAGTAAATCCAGATGAGTCGCAGAGACAGAAAATTGCGCACCATTGGGCGACCTCACTAGCCTGTATAAATGTGCCATTAAGCTCTATTCTGAAAGTTTGCGATCCAACAAAAATAAACTGTATACGTAGCAGAGGCGGACAGCAGAGGGCGCATGCTCAGCAGTTCGCTGACAGTGGACCCAAGGGGCCTTTACGATATGAGACTAGGCTTGGGATTTATTTTGCTACTGCCTTTTGTGTCCTAAATGAAATGAAGATACATGAAGAAGCTGGAGCCTTGCTTTTGCTTCATCGTGTGCCCAATCCCTTCATTTCGTTTTGTGGGCCTCAATTGGCGGTTGCAAAATAAGTACCAAGCCTAGCCTCAAACCTATGGGCCTTAGTGTAAAGGGCCCTTAGACGAAATGGACCTCGGGCCCCTGACATCATTTCAATAGGGCGCCCCCTTTTGTTTATGAGCAAATGCTACAATTTTAAATTCCAGAAATATTTAATTATTTTGTGCAGATAGTTTAATTCATGCCTTCGCACATTATGTGTTAACCAGCAACCGCAGAACGGCCAGTGGGTACAGTAGACATCTACCATGACACGTAGAACACAGAAAAGTGGAAATGCATCTACTTTTTGTTCCTGTGTATGCATTAACATACACAAGTTTACCAAATGTGGTGTTGAATTTATTCTGGCCGAAGACAAAGCACTGCATTTCCTATTTCTTCCACACATTCCCATAGACTACTAAGCATGTGTACAGAATACAAGTCCATTCCATGCCAAGAAAATCACCATTGTTGTTACTTCATTCTCAGCCAACTTCTCATTTCCACAAGAATGAGTGAGATAAAGTATTCTGGAGTACAAGAACTGGAACACTGGAACCTTTGTAAATACGGATTCAATGAAGCCACTAGTTAAAAGTCAGTGTCCTAAGTATCTGGCTCTTGCTTGCAATAACACAATAGGCACGTTCTCACACACCAAAAAAGCGCAACTGTACATGTTGGACCGCCTTGGTTGGTAATCTGCCACAAATAGGGGTAGAGGCAGTACTTTCTTCCTCGAAACGGTTGTATTACCTCTTCCCGTCCTATTTACTCTGTGAAGAGATTAGGACATTCCTGTCCTGTCCTGTTTCTGTGTGAGGGACTGGCTTCCGTTTTTTTGGTCCTTGATTTGCTTCCCTAAATTCCTTTCCATTACACACCTGTTTGGACTGCTTTAGACATACCACTCTGACGGGTACAGGGAGTCAGGTTGGTGTAGCGGTTCTTTCCTCGCCTTTCACCTCTGCGGACCATGTTCTATTCCAGCTTGGTCCACAAGTGGATTGGGTTTTCAGTCCCAATATGATTCTTTGGGTTTTACCCAGAATATCACTGTAGAGTTTTCATCCCACCTCTAAACCTGTATCTTCTTCCAATCTTCTGAACTTCCATTATAGTCCCTGGAGGACCTTTCGGAAGTAAATTCTACAAGGTACAAGGTGAAAAACATGCTGCAGGTCATGGCCGCCTGACAGCAAAGGATCCCAAACTCGATGGTAACTAGCATTAAGAGGCTGATCCACCAGCAGGCGCAAAATGTTGGGGTAGGTACATTGCCATGCGTATGCATGTATGACGGTCCGTGCATCCACTTCCACTTGCTTTCCCGAGGCCCTCAACGACGGCGACGCAGTATGAGGTCACCGTCGGTGTCGCCCCTTCAGGGAGCAACGAGAAGTGTCGTCTTTGGTACACCATATGTTCTTATGGATTATATTTTTCCTTCTGGCGGATTCCACTTGACAATGACTGTCAAAACAATACAAACTTAAAAAAAATACTTCAGCTTGGTTCAGCTTTTTCTTAACAAGGGAACAATAAGGGTTTATTATATTCATTTTAGTATATAAGTCATGGAAGTGTCGTCCTTTTGAGGATTTCAGAGTAATTGATATAATCTCAAATCAGTTAGTCGGAAAGAAGAACATCCTATTGACATTAAATATAATTAACAAATAAATTAATTAAATTTAAATTGGTGCTTACAATGATGTTTAGCGGGTGGTTAGCTTGTGAATTTGGTAAAGAATAAGATAACTGGATAAAAGCAGAAGCCACGAAAGGAAATGATTGGGACCTATTGAATTATGATTTGTTTTCTGTTATTTTATACAAGTCTGGAATTAGCTCGAAAGGGCCACTCAAAGGCGATGTCTAAAGGAAAGGAGAGAGAAAACCAGAGCTATTTGCAAGAAAATTATTAAAATTATGTTGAGATTGGGACAGATCATATTCTGTAGGAAAACAGGATGAGGGTAGGGAAATCCAGAGTGAGGCAGTGATTGGTGAAAAGAAACGAGGAATATCTTGAGGTATTTGATTTGGGGATTGTAACAGAGAAAGGATGGGAACTGCAAGAAAAGTGAGTTGTGCGACCAGATGACCGGTTAGGTGGTACAACCGTTGAAATACCATTGGAGCACATTCCATGGTTTATCTGTAAAAAAGGCTCAGTGAAGCAACTGAGCGCCGATGGGATAAAGGTTCCAGGGACGATGCTAGGTCTTTACCAATCAAGTTCACAACATGACGCTGGATTCTGTCGAGAAGGGATAGATGACAGGCTGGGGAGCCATCCCAGATATGAGAACAGTATTCCATGACAGGTAGTATGGTAGACTTGTACAGGAACAAAATGGCAGATGGCAGGGGAAATGTACTGCCGTACCCGATACAGGCAGCCTAGGCGTTGGGAAGCCCTTTTGGCAATACTTTGAATATACTTGACCCAAGAGAGTTTGGAAGTGAGATTAAGTCCCAGGCTAACAGCATTACCGTAAAGAGTACTCCAAATGCAGAATTGTCTTCACCTATAGAGACGAACTGAAACGAACTCCTCCATCCTTATCGGTGTTAACCTTTGTTTTTATCTTGCTTTACCCGGTGAGACCTCCAACACTCCAACAGGGGTACACCAATCAAGCAAACTCTATCCCGTTTGATTGTTTGAAAATACGTGCGATTGAGAGACCCTTTATCCATATAAAGGGACTATAGTGCGATTCACAAAAATGCGCCACCATGATTTTGCAACGCGTTGGCCAATCAAAATCCGCGGAATTATTTTTGTCGACAAACTGCGCATGTGGAAAGATGCGTAGTTTGTCGACATATTGGCCAACGTGTTGCAAACTCATGGCGGCCTACTATTTTGTAACCCCCGTATTGAATTAATCTAGAGCACCACATTTAATTCATCGTAAGTCTGAGCCACCCAAACCTAGTCGGGCATGGTGGTTAGCAGATTTCAACATGAATCACAGCCAAAACAATTGAATAAGTTTAAACGAACATGGATCGTGCGACTGATTTAACGTACATGGCTTGAATATTCCGAGAATATAAGGCTATATTGGTTCTTCACCGACGCCATAAAATCACGTGGTTGGCTATCAAGTTTGTCTATGCTGTCCGTGGTTACGCGCAGGACACTTTACGTTGCCTGTGTACTGAAGTACTAAGCGTTGTGATACCATTGTGTAAGAACGCTATATAAATGCCTTAATTATTAAGTGCATTGTTTCGCGTGTGCAGTTATTGTGCATGGCGGCCAATGACGTATATTATTATTATTATTCATGGTTTATTTTTCCACAAGTCTTGCAACCCGAAGGTTGAATTGCACCGTGGTTACATCAGTAAAAATTTACATATATCACTTTAAAAATATAACACACAAAGAAATTAATTTTAAAGGAAATTTACAAAACACAAACTAAGAAAAGATTTAAATAATGTACACGCAGAACACAAAAATACTAGGTGGACTCATACACACAATATCAAAAAATGCAGGACAATCAACTTAAAAGATAAGATGTCAGTCAGTCATTAAGAGTGGAATTTAACATTCCAGTTAAAAAGGGGATGGGACTATTTTTGAATCTGTTAGTAGCACCATGGTGCTTGTGAAATAAACGAGTTGATCTTAAAGTCATTGCATGACATTTGTTGGATTTAGGGAACCAGTCGTTAAATTTGTTAGATTTATAAGTTTTAAGAATGAATTTAGAGCAAAGATTTAACCTCCTTTCATACAAGCTTTCTAATTTCAAATCAAGAAGGGCTTGTTTATAATTAGCATACCTAGTACCAAGTACAATGCGACAAACACGTTTTTGAGTAAGTTCTAATTTATCAGATTGAGCCAATGTTAATGACGAGTGCCAAACAGGGGCAGCATATTCCATGACAGGGCGAATGTAACCCTTATAAATAATAATTAACTCATCTGTGTTTAATCCGGTTACCTTGAGTTTACGAAGCATGAACAGTTTTTTGTTAACTTTCTTAATGATTTCAGTGATATGGCTGTTCCATTTTAAGTTACTCTGGAGCGTAATTCCAAGTAATTTAACACTGGAGACAATCGGTAATTGCATATTAGAAACATAGTATGAAGTATCCAAAACACTTTTCTTACCAAAATAAATTTGAAAAGCTTTGCATTTAATAGGGTTCAAAGAAAACCCATTACTTTTAGACCATTCATCCAATTGATTAAGATCAGCTTGGAGATTACTTGATTTGTTAATTAATCTAGTTTCCCCTAAGGTGAGGTCATCGACATATTTCCAACATTTATTATGACTGCAATCAAGGGCATTATTTATGCAAGCTAAAAAGATCACTGGACCAAGTTTAGTTCCTTGGGGCACTCCTCCAGACAGGGTTTCCCAATTTGACAAACATCCCTTATAACGAACCCTTTGCTGACGTTCTGTAAGAAAACTTGCTATCCACTTCACAGCAGAAGGAGGTGCCCCAAGTTCAAGAAGGCTGCTAATAGCAACCTTATGATCGATAGTATCAAATGCTTTACTAAAATCGGTGAGAATCAAAGTGCTAATGTTATTGGGATTATTAGCCCCAGAAATTAAATAATGATATATGTCAATAATACAGTGAGTTGTAGAGATGCCTTTACGATTTCCAAATTGCCTAGTATCCAAATTAGAATTAATTGAGTGCATTATCCAATTACATATGAAGCTTTCAGCAACCTTAGCCAGTAAGGGGGTAAGTGAGATTGGTCTCAATTTCTGCAAAGTAGGAGGTTGTGTTTTAGGGACAGGCACTACATTAGCCTGCTTCCACTGCCATGGAACAACACCTTGTCTGAAAGATGAATTCAGAATATCGGTTACAGGTGTGCAAAGTTCGTATGCAAATTCCTTAAGAATTTTAGCTGGTATGTTATCTGGACCCCCGGCTTTGTTAACTGAAATTTTCCTGATTTCTTTATAAGTTTCCCATGGTTGAATTTCTGGAAGGGTAGATGGACTAGGCAAATAAGCTGGAAGGTCCTGTAAACTGATCGGAACCTGGGTCTGAGAAAAGTTAGCGAGACAATCATTTATTTTGTTAGCAATCAATTTAGTGTCATCTGGATCGGTACCCTCAATATTGATGGTTAAATCACCATTCCCTAAATTAGTTAAATTGCGTATTTGTCGATGCCACCCTGCCGGGTCAGTTTTCCTTAACCTGCGAACCCTTCCGGCATAGAATGATTGTTTGGCAGCTAATAGTTGGCGATTAACCTTATTACGGAGGAGACGGTATTTACTTTGATCACCGTTAATGAATGCCTTTTGTCTGCTCAAAATTGTTTTTCTAATGCGATCATTGAACCATGGTTTATCACTACAGAATTTCTTGACAGTTTTAATGGGGAAATATAAATCAATTGATTGGTTAATCGTTTCGTAGAAAACGTCAGCTTTGAGTTGGCAAGACTCAACACTTGTTATTTCATGCCAATTTTGGGCATGTATCCAATGTGCAAAAGCTCGTACGCTTGAGTCGGTCATTGGCCGAACAAATTTTTTACTAAGTTTGTTTGGCACAGAGTATCTACAAGGCTCCCACAATATGCAATTATGGTCACTTTTCCCAATTGGTGGTACAATCAAAGGATTATGATACTGATTACTAAAATTGGTAATTATCAAATCCAATACGGCATTCTCTCTAGTAGGCTTCGAAACAACTTGTTTAAGGTTATTTCCATTACATATTGGATAAATGTCGAATTGATTAAAATCACCTAAGATAACCAGACCAATATTTGGCCTACTAGTCAATAGATGGTCCATTGTTGAAACAATGTGCTGGTGCACTAAGTCAATGTGAGGTGAGTCTGGTGCAACATACACTGCAAAAATAGCAATCGCGGGGACACTCCTGGGTAGTTTGGAATGATGTACCAAGATCCATTCTCCCTCAATTTGCGGTGGTACAGTTATGTCCTGGATGGGTAGGGACGAGAAATTGTCCTTGACATAGATGAGAACACCGCCCCCTGCTCTCTTAGGTCTACATGCACTGAAGGCGTTGTATCCCGCTATTGCAAACTGTTCGGGTGCAGTACTTGTTGAAATCCAGGATTCCGTTATTACTGCGATATCAATCTGGTTAGTATTGAGAACCATCCCGACTTCGTCTAATTTATTCAGCACTGATCTGGCATTAGTCAACAAAAAGCGTGGTAGGCAAGGGTGCTGCTCCACTCGACCGATGGGCTTGCTAGTCAAAGCAACCAGATTTGCTAACTTTGCCCGCTGTCTGTTGGGATTAAGGTGTTGGATTTCCCCTTTTCTCCTTCCAATCATAACTTGAATAGTAGATTCCTGAGATAAACTAGTTTGACCATGTTGATATGTTGAAGTGGTCAAGTTGTCCACAGTGGCATATCCAGCTCTTCTTGCTTGGGTCCGTTTACCTGCTCTTTTCCCTCTGCATTTACGTAGTAGACCATTACGTTTAACCGTAGACAATTGTTGTGGGCACAAACGGTAGGACGATGATCGTAAATTCAAAAGCTGTTGCAAAGAGTACTGAATTCTATGTTGCGTAAGACCCTCACCAACAGACAGGGTCGGTAGGAGAACTTCACAACAGGATTCGTTTTTGCTTGCAGATTCGCATAGTAAAACGTCACAGGCAGGACCAGGGTTGGATTCCACGTCCATAAAAATAGTAATGTCACGAGGCGGTTCACTGCCCGGGACGAAGATGGAGGTTTCCCCATGCTTTGTCCATCTAGATAAGGCACGGTTTGAAGGGTTGGACAACCAGCTAGGCCTACGTCGATATGAATAATGACTCACCCGCAGTAACAAAGCTGATTGTGGAATACATGTAGTTCCGTAACATATGGCAGTTGATGGTGTAAAAGTAAGAATGTTTGACAAAGACATAGTCGTGTTCAGCCGCAACAGATGCTGTCGGATCTGTAGTCCAGCAAGGAGTAGTAAAGTACATGTTGCTATGGCCATTAATGCACGGCCACGGAAGGACACGGCAGCCATGTTGTTGTTTTTAAAACGGATGGCCAATGGTGAACGAAAACATGGTAGAAAAACACGGTTTGCGTACAGATCCGGACACTGAAGATCACAAGACAACAGACTTACACACGAGTATATAAGTTAAAAACGTACTGGACTGATAAAAAGTTGTTAAAAGGTGGATGTTACAGGATTAAAATCGAACAGGATGCAGAGCGAGATAAAAAGACAGGCAGCCTCGGGAATGGCGCCCTCTACGAATATTATTCGAAACCGACTGAGGTTGATTGATATCGAAAGAACAAAAGTATATGAATAACTAAGTTTTAATTTTATTATATTTAAATTGTTCAGAACAAAATGGACGGAGAACAAACAACCAATGTGCCAAATACAAAGGAACCAACTACCAAGGTACCAACTACCAAGGTACCAACTACCAAGGTACCAACTACCAAGGTACCAACTACCGAGGAACCAACTACCGAGGAACCAACTACTAAAGTGCCAACAAGCAGGGTACCAACTACCAAGGTGCATACTACCAAGGAGCCAACTACAAAGGTGCCAACTACCCAGGAACCGACTACCAGGGTACAAACTACCAAGGTTCAAACTACCGAGGAGCCAACTACAGAGGAGCAAACTGCCGAGGTACCAACTACCGAGGTACCAACTACCGAGGTACCAACTACCGAGGAGCCAACTACCGAGGAGCCAACTACCGAGGAGCCAACTACCGAGGAGCCAACTACCGATGTACCAACTACCGAGGTACCAACTACCGAGGAGCCAACTACCGAGGAACCAACTACCGAGGAGCCAACTACAGAGGAACCAACTACCGAGGTACCAACTACCGAGGAACCAACTACTGAGGAGCAAGGTACAGTTTTCCACTTTCCTTTTTTTTACAAAACAAAGAGCAAAGGTTATCATCAAATAAACACAATGGAAACTGACTTCATTAATTTGAAATCAGTGAAAAGTTAACAAACAAAAATTGGCTAGAGCGGCATTAGAACCAGCGACCACCGGAAAGGAAAAAAAAAGGTGATATTCATGTTAAATTTTAATTTCAGACTATTTCCACTGATGCCACTGTACATTTGAATATGTTTTGATTCGTTTAATTAGTTGCTTGCACCAACCCAGCGCCACTGGGCATTGAAGACGGCAGCATTCCTGATGATCGTATGACTGCATCGAGTGAAGCCGAGTATCACGAGGCCTATGATGGGCGTTTGAACTCCGAGAAATACTGGCAGTCAGCATTGTAGGTATCATGATAATTTCTTAATAGCCATTGATGGTACTTTGCTGAAATGTTCATTTCTGTTATTCCATTCGTAGGGGATGTCCTATGAAGGGCAGCAATGCATCTTAACTCTTACGACTAATAATAAGTTACGATAAGTTTGGTGAAATTGACCCCTGGTCTAATTGATATGCTTCATGAGTTGTCACCCATTGTTGTACTTTCCTATTGTTATTAAGAGATGGTGAAACCGATTCCTGGCTTGAAATTGACCTGGTTGATAGTACAGTGGTGGGAGGAGTCATTTCTCAAGGTGGACCCAATAATTATCGCGTAACGAGGTTCAAGGTGTCGTACAAGGAGCAAGCCTCCTCTACCTACCAATACGTAACCGATGATAACGGAGTCACCAAGGTATGTTTTACCACATCATTAGATTGAGGAATTTCATCGGTCAAATCCCGATCACTTGCTTGCATACATGAGCCTACGTACAAGAACTAAACATCGCTCCCGCCTCATTCAAAGCTTTTAACCCATTGTAGTATGGTGTATGAAGTACATGTGTGTAATGTGGGTTGGGTTGTAGGAAACAGTTAAAACGAAATTGCAGGGAAATTCTTTATAGCTACGGCTCGGGTGTGCAGCTCGAGTCATTTTAAGTCAAGGATTTGAGCACCATTCCCGAAGATTTCTTCGAAAACCTAAACCTAAACAAGACGACACGTGGCATAAGAAAACAGTTGTTGAATGTTGTGAGGTGGTAAATAGGTTGTGTACATTCGAGGGGAAGTACGGCTCAGTTGCCAAATTACCGTATCCTCCCTAAGTCAGACGATGTAACTTGTTTCCATTTTGATGTACGCTCTCTCAAGCCTCTAAGAATCAAACAACAAATTGAAATCAATTCCGTTATTTTCGAAAAAGATCCTGCTAGGATCGAAACGCATCAGGCCCTTCTTACTATAAGCATTGCTTAAGTTTCAGGTCATTGTTTTTGCTGATGGGCAGGTTGCTATTGATAATTACTAATTTCTGAAATCGTTCAGATTAAGTTTTGTACAGTTCAGAACTGCTAAGAGATGTTTGGTTATAATCTCTACATGCAGGTTTTTGATGGTAACATCGACGATGCTACAACTCCTTTCATCAATATGTTTCATCAGAGCATCGTTGCGACAGTCGTGCGTATTGAACCTGTTGAGTGGCTAACGGATGTCAAAATGCGACTCGAGTTGCTCGGATGTCAGTAATTTATTTTCTCTCACGGTAACAGTATACAGCTTGTGAGATATAAACAAATGCGTTGTTTGATAGTCAATATCCACGTCCAAAATGAACGACGTTCCCCACGTCGCCAATATTCACTTCAATATGATCGTCCAAATACACGACTCAATTGACGTCACTATTGACCCGCCCAACATTAGTTCACGACGCCCATGTTTCGGGTTTCGGCTTACACGTTTTCATTATTATAAGGAAGTTAAATACTGCACATTGGGTAGGTAACGTTATGACGGAACTTGAAATAATAGTACAAGGTCAGTCTATAGAGCCAAAGCCTATTGGCAGGGTTTGTCCACTTTAAAAGAGATTATCGTTATCACAGCTGCAAACGATTTAGGAATATCTCCTTAACAAAAGGGAAAACAACAATTTTAAATAAATAAAGACTGACTTCAAATTTGGCCTTCAGGTACATTTGCATTTCACTTTAGCATTTGATTCAGTTGATTTAACGTATCGTATAAGCCATAATTATTATACACAATGTACAAATTGCAAGAATTATGGTATTGCCCCAACGGTGTAGATATGGAAGAACGCGGTAACTAGTAACTAAATAATTAGGAAAAGTAATGGACTATTGAGTAAAGTGATGGATGACCACTGTATAAGGTCAAGTAATGGATTGTCAGTGTACAGACAGGCTACCGTAAGGACACTGTGTATACCAGAAATCTCCGCGTATGTTCAATCTGTGAATGTGCAAGTTCCACGAAGAGCAAACAGCCGTCGCAGCAATACAGCTCATGCAAAAATATACAGTTCGTTTAGCTTCGTTCGAGAAAGCTAAACGAACGCACCAGTAATAAACTTTCAACACGAAACATCATCTCGAAAATGAGAAAAACAAACTGCACAATATTCTGCCTATACCACAGGCATAAACTTACTGTATGTGCTTTATAAACTTGGTTGACAATAATGATGAAACTTTAATGATTTAAATCTAAGTTCATAAAAATAATGTTCTATGTGAAGACGAAAATCGCATTAACGTCTTGATGTCGTGAAACTTGCAGCACTGTGAGGCAGTAAACAGGGGTGTCTTGGCAAAGTTTGCATGCTTGACTTCAAGGCCGATAGTCATATTAATTAATGAGCTCAAAATAATAGACAAAATGATATTACACTAAATTGTACAATCATCCCTTAATATTGTTCAACATAACTTTACAAAAGTAATAAACTAATAATAAAACAAACAATTTTGTATTTCATGAAAATTAGTTTACAATCTTTCAATTTATTTCTTGTTAATGCTTCTTTGCTATTTGAGTATTATTCTTTAATCACCAATAATATCAGCCGCACTAGTAAAACGTAAAGAGTTTTTGTTTGTCAAGTATTACTCTAAAGGAGGGGTCCCCGGTGTCTACCGTAAAAAAAGGTTTCTAACTGAAAAAAGATTTGAAAGGTAAAAAAAATACTGGAGCGGGATTCGAAACGGCGACCTCCTGATCACCGTACAGTCGCTCTACCTACAGAGCTATCCAGCCCTAAGTTGGTGGTGTCCCTATTCGTTATGTAGTGGTTTTTAAGACTTGGTGTTGTAATAATGAAAATCACTATTCATTACAAAAACGGTTAATTGTAAAAAAAAAAAAAAAAAATTTGTTTTGTTTCGTGGTAGTTACAGATATCATAAGACAATTATGTTAAACAAATTGTGATGCAGAGTGTTTTTATCAGCTAGAGCCATTAATCAATCTTATGAATTTCTTCAATCTGAATAAGGGGGATTTTTAAAAAGGGTTTCGTGAGTTTTATGATGTTATTGTAGACTATACATCTGGTGTTTAATTTAAAGCAAATTATTGACGTGGAAGCTTTAGGTGATGTACGTGGCAGAATACGCGTATTATTTCTTGTATTAAAATTAATGTGTTATGTAAAGTCGCGACTGCTGTCTTAGTAGCAATGATAGCCGTACCTTAGTTACAATTTTACCTCTTCTCCTTACTAACATTATGGTTGAATCATACATTCTCATCCATACCTTTATGTGATATGCACGTAGCGCTCAATTCTAATTCACACCATGTTGTGCGAAACAAACCTTTGACGTTTGAGCTTTGTGACCACTTCTAGTTGTTTATTTCTTGTTCACTCGTCTATAGTCATTTCAAAAGTTCCATTGAGTGGCGTTCATTCCAATTAGCTGGTGGGACTCTAAACAGACTTTGGCTACTTTAAATGATAGTAGGGTTTGTTATACATAGTTGGTCAAGGAATTTTATTACTAGGGTAGAAAAAACACTGAATTCTAATCCGCATGTACAGGCTCTAGTGTGCCACGTACAATTGTACATACACCGCCTCTATTCTCTCAGATGTTGATATCTTACTCGTAGTTTTGGTAGGCCTTGTAACCATAGTGTTATGTTGTAATTACTTAATTCAATGCCATTTATAACTTTATCTCTTTCTGTATTTATTTATTTGGAAACCAATAGCAGAGATCTGCTATTTACATCCATCATGAAAAATATACTGAACATAACAATTCATTAGTAAATTACACGATTTATGAAAACAAACAAACAAACACCCCCCCCCAACAAACAAACAAACACCCCAACAAACATAATAAATCTAACAAACAACCAACATACAATAACAACGAAATAAACAAACAGTATTTATCTATTATAAATACATGTAGTTTAAGTATAGATCTATAGGATTTAAATGTTAAATATTGTACGTATTTGCATGGTGATTTATGGTGAGTGAATAAAACAGCAATAAAATGTATAACGGAGTCCACATGGTTATCTTAATTTTTGAATGCACGATGAAGGTTTAACTGTTTTCAGCAAAGCTTCATAGACAACATGTTACAACGCGTTAAAATGACAACTAAACCCACCTTAATACGACAATCCGGATCCTTCGTAGGTGTTTAGAGTAAATAACAAAAATGTATGTATCACATGTTTTATCGAAAACATAATTAATAAACAAAAAGAATACCAGCAATCATCATTCAAGCATTCCGTCAAAATTGTTGGCGTTGATTACAAATCAATAGGAATCGACGGGGAAAAACGAATTTCAAAAAAACGAATGGTAAAAGACAAACCATACAGAAGTTTCATACGTGTTGAAGCACCAAGCAGTGACAACCAACCCAATCTGCATTGCATGCACACCCAGTACCGACAAAATTATGCTTTGAAGCTCTTTAAAATAATACGACGACTACATGTACATTATTAATAAACCATGATATGACATATTACACACCAGTCCCGAGTACATGTCAATACAGCAAAGAAATCATGATATTTGCTGAACACCATTATCAGTTCGTTTTGGGTAAGCTAAAATTAAATGAAAACTAAGAAGTCACAAAGTTACAGTCAAAATGTTCTTGCCTGAATTTGGAACTCTAATGGAACATGCCTTAACATCACCGGGTCATCTCGTAGTTTTAGGAGATCTGAATGTGTACGTTGATGACCCCAAATGTGCAGAGGCTGGACAATTCATTGACCTATTTACTTCATTTGGATTGGTGCAGCATGTTACTGGGCCAACTCATGTCAAAGGCCACACTCTTGACATGGTTTTAATCCGTGCTACTTACCCCTGGATGTCTAACTTTGTGATTGATTCATCCATGCATTCTGATCATGCTGCAGTTCACTTTGCGTCATCACTGCATCGTCCACCACCAGTGAAAGTTGTCAAACAGCATCGTGTCCTGAACAACCTTGACACTGGATCATTAAAAGATTCAATTTGCTCTTCACTTGGGGACTGGCAAAGTTGCACTGATGTGAACATCATTTGCCGAGCCTACAACTCTTCTCTCCGTAATGCTATTGAAGAGCAAGCACCAACCTGCACGAAAACTTTAACGGACAAACCTCGGGCTGAATGGTTCTCGATGGATCTAATTGAAGAACGGAGACTTCTGAGGAGCCTTGAACGGAAATGGCTGCATTCGAAGCTCGAAGTCGATCGTCAGATTTTCAAGGCAATGCAGTCAGCATACGTACAAAAACTGAACAAAGCTAAGGCTGGTTTCCACCGTAATCGCATCCAAGCAGCTGATACAAAAGAACTTTTTTAAATTGTAGATAGATTATCCGTTCTAAGAGGTCATCACGACACATTTTGACCCGACTTAGCGTCTGCAGATTTGCCTGATATGTTTGCTAGTTTTTTCAAACAGAAAATTGTTAACATTCGGTAAAATTTGCATAACATTCGGTGAAATTTGCATGATAATTCAGATAATGTTCATAATGAAACTAAGGCTCAATCAATGTGTCATTTTGAGAATTTTGAATCCTTAAGTATAGATGATGTTTTACATGTGGTGCGCGGAATGCCTGCCAAGACATGTTCATTAGATCCGATGCCTACAAATTTGGTCAAAGACTGTCTTGCTAGTTTAGCTCCTGTTTTGGCTCATATTGCAAACACTTCCTTTGATTCTGGCATTTTCCCTGATGAGTGTAAAGAAGCGATTATTAAGCCTTTGATTAAGATGAGTGGTTTAGATAAGAATGTTTTTATTAATTATCGTCCAGTTTCAAATTGCTCATTTTTAGATAAATTTCTTCAAAAGGCTGCTTTGCTCCAACTCCATACATATCTTCGGGATAATGCTCAGTTTGGTGTTCCACAGGGTTCTGTACTTGGTCCTGTATTGTTTTCATTATACATGGATCCACTGGAGGACATTATCACCCGTCACTGTTTGAGGTCTGTGATTTATGCCGACGATTGTCAGCTTTACATTCCTTGCAGTTCCCGCGCTGACTATTCTTGCGTTACACGCATTGAGTCCTGCGTAGACGAAATTCGTTGTTGGATAGTTTAATTCATGCCTTCGCACCTACGTGTCAACCAGCAACCGCAGAACTGCCAGTGGGTACAGCAGACATCTACCATGACATGTAGAACAGAGAAAAGTGAGAATGCATGTACTTTTTTTCAGTGTATGCATTAACATACACAAGTTTACCAAATGTGGCGTTGAATTTAATCTGACCGAAGACAAAGCACTGTCTTTCCTATTTCTTCCATACATTCCCATAGACTACTACGCACACATGTGTACAGAATACAAGTCCATTCCATGCCCAGAAAACCATCATTGTTGTTACTTCATTCTCAGCCTTGTCCTACATTACAAGTACATTTCCACAAGTATGAGTGAGAAAAAAGTTTTCTTTGACAAGAACTGGAACACTGGAACCTTTGTAAATACGGATTCAATGAAGCCACTAGTTAAAAGGCAGTGTCCTAAGTATCTGGCTCTGGCTTGCAGTTATACATAGTATAGTATTTACCCTAACCCTCTACCCTTACCACAATAGACCAGAGCTGTTTACCGCACCTAACTATTCTCTTCAGGGGCCTGAATCATAGTCCATGGATTACGCAGGCTACACTGTTCTGAATACACATGTACATGTATAATATTCAGGATACCAACCATGTATGGGAAGCAGTGTTATGCAGGTGGGTTTGGGAAAATGTAGATTGAAGACTAACTGCTGCACCTGAAAAAAAATGAAAGCTGCTGGACAAACCTTTTACAAAATTCAAAATTTAGCTGAGGCAATTTCTTATGAAAACCTTAGCAGGCTCCAAACGGGCTATTGCCTCCGTTAAAATTGCAGTTATAGCCAATGTGATATTTTCCCTTTGATTTTAGTCAGGTTATCCGATCGAGTGGGTGATTGTTAAACAAAAATTGGAAAAAAAAAATGCTGTTCCGGATCCCGTGTTAGTCGGCAATTAAGGCAGGCCAATGTGTATAAAGGCATACGAAAGACCGGGATTTTGTACAATAGTATATCAGGAACCGACTGGCTTCCTGTGCAGTGGCTCCTCGCCTGACTGGCACAGTGTAATATACGTAATACTTGCGTGGTAATAAGTGGTTTATGATTCTGCCCCCCGAAGAGACTTGTCAGGTGTGGTGCTGCAGATCTTTCTAAGTCGGCAAGGCGAGGTATTGAGTTTGAGCGAGGTTTGGCGTAGTGTGGAGGTAAGAGCAAAGAAACCGACTGGCTTCCGTCTCCAGGAAGCAACAGTACGACACATCTTACGTCGTTCATATGGAGCACAGCAAAATCGAATAAGTAATTAATTGCATTGTAGTACTCGTTCCCTTGTTAGAAGGCCATACGGGATTCCAGGATGTTGTACAATAGTATATCAGGAACTGACAGGGTGGCTTCCTGTCTCCATGAAGCAACAGAACGGCACATCTAACGTTGTCTATATGGATCACAGCAAAATCTAATAAGTAATTAATTGCATTGTAATAAGCTTACTAGTTCCCTCGTTAGTCGGCAAGACAGGCCACTGTGTATGAGGGCATATGAAAGGCCAGGCTTTGTGTGAAATAGGAGGTCAGGAAGCCACTCATTAACGGTCTGTATAAAGCAAAAAGAGCTCCATCTCACGCCTCTTCATTACAGCGCGGCAAAACCGGAAGAAGTAATTTATTTTATTATATTACTCGCATGAGTGGGCTAATCCTGACCTTCTCCAGAGCCCTTTGCGGTCAATTAACTCCGCCCCAAGGGGTAATCTCCCACCAATCAGAAAAGTTTCAAAATCGGGTGAGGAGTTTGAAAGCTTACTTGATTGGTTAGCCATGGCGTAATCAGTCAGTGTGGGTGATGCAGGCTGTCATCAACCCAGCAGGTGCAGGCGATTTCTGATCATTCTACCAGGAGAAACGGAGTGAGCGGTAGCCTACACTGTGCTAATATCAACACGTACATGTAATCGTACGAAATACATAGCTCAATCTGTATTCGCCTACAATGACCAGGCCGCTAAAAGCATTGAACGGAAGCTTTTAAATTTGAACATCTGCTTTCAAAACACTGTTTACCTCCGAAACACGGAAAAATTAGATAATTCATAATAACAAAAAAACAAGATAATTCATTGTTTGAACAATGGATATCATCAATTTAGCTATTGTTCTTTTGAAAGTCATTGACTTGATTGCTGCAAACGGGGTAGGCATTCCTTCATGTCAACGTGGAGCAAGCCTGAGGGAGCAGCAAATTCGACGGGGTTACAACCACAAATTCTACCGCGGTCCCGCAAAGAATCAAATCTTGCGTGGACACAGCTTTCACAATATAACCACCAACTCCTATCTGACGTGTGCCGGGATGTGTCTGCGGGATGATGCCTGCAAATCATTCAACTTCTGCCTTAACGACAAACACTGCGAGCTAAACTCCGCAGTCTTCTTGCAGAATATTAGTGACCTGATGTTCGCTAATGGCTGTCTATACTTAGATGAAGAGTTTCACGAGCCCGAAATTGAAGGTAAGCATTTAAAAATATCGCTTTAAAAACACGAACTGATAGGAATTTGTTAAAGAACAAGTGAGCGAAAAATCGACGTTTCGGCCAGTATGATCCGGCCGTCCTCGGGAGACTGTGTGCCTGAAATAAGTGGAGAGCAGGCTCGGTTATATAGGATACTGGATCGGATGGGATGTGGAGCAGTTTTCTGGCTAGTAGTATGTGTATTCAGGTGTGTTGGAAATAGGCTGGGAACTTGGTATTCGATATAGGAGACCCTATTGGGCAGGATAGTTAAAAAAAATGCCTGTTGGCCTAAATGCTGGAATTCGGGTATAGAGATCCATAATTATTCAGGTTGGGTGATTTTGAGAAGTGGTTGCCTGATGATGTCGCATTTACTAGCCAAAACATCGGCTTATCGCTCACATGTTCTTTTCAGAACAGTAGTTCCGCAAAAGATACATGTATATACATGGCGTATGATTTGTTTTATGTTGCTGGAAATGTCAACAAAATTAAACCATTTAAAATACTTTGTCGTTTCCATTTAAATGGATGCGCAAAATGGAATGAAAATAATATTACAGAAGAAACTCTCAGATCTGAAAATATTTTTCCTAATGTTTGGACTTGTGGTATTTTGTTCTCGCGTAATTTTTTTATGAAAATGCACAAAATGTGTTTTTACTGCAGTTTGCATTTTTTGCAAGAAACAAATATCAAAGGAAACAATAAGCAGTATCTGCATATCATCGTATCTTATTAATTATAAACATTACATTAATAAGCTCAATTTATTTTTTGCGAAATTATTTCTAGCATAAAGACTATATAAGGGGAGTATACTAGATGTCTGGCTCCCTGGCTCCCAATTGCAAGCACTGTAAATTTATGGTCGGTTGGCTATTGTGCCAAACCCAAGCTATGATTGAGATGAAACTTGGTATTTATTTAATTTAAATTGACTGGAGCGGGATGTGAACCGACATTTCCTAAATAACGTACAGGCGCTCTACCAACTGAGTCATCCAGCCGTACGTTGATGTTGACCCCCAATAGTCAATTATCTTTGTTCGTTTGGCAGTCAGAAGCCAAAAAACAAAGCACACACCTCCATATCCCAGGGGTCATTTCACTGATACACACAGCAATGCTGTAAACTGCGAACGGTACTCGGGATCACTCAAAGAGGATACGGATTTTAAATTAATACATTGAATACATTGAATATATAATTTGTAAATTTTATGACGAGCATATCGCGAGAACGGCAAATGTTATGGAAACGATTCGTTTTGCAAAATCTTTGTTAGATCCTATTATATAGATAAGCATACTGCTGTGAAATTGATCGTGACGTCATCAGAAAGGCTGGGTGTGATTTATGACACAAAAACTAATTAAATTAATTTTGTATTTTTTGTAATTTTTCATCATTTTTAAAACGTTAATGCCAAACCGGTGATGTTTTCTTCCAAAAATGAAATTCTGTACATGAAATGGATAAAGCAATGATTACAACACGGCATTTGGCCCTCAAACTCTCAAATAATAAAGAAAACAACATTTTCACATCGCGCTTATGTTTTTACCGTAGTTACCAATACAGACAGTTCAGCATACTAATCTATGTTGAAAACATGTTGAAAACCGTAGAACGCATCATCTGGATGGTGTTGAAATCAGAGTTGAATGTCAGTATATCAGTTACAGTTTTTTTCGTTGGATTTTCTGTTTTCAGCTTGACAAAACCTTTGGGAAAACGCTTAGAGCTATAAAGCTTATTTAATAAGTCGAAACAGCTCCGTGTTCGTCCGCGAACACTTAAATGTCTAGTCTGTTATTATGGTTGCACCGAAATATCAAATGTAGCATATGAATGGTTCGAGTATTGTATGAAGATCACTTTGGTGATGTTCCTGACATATCCGGATTGTTTGTAAATAAAGAATCCTCGAAAAAAAATGGCAGCTTGTGGTCACTTTAGGCAAGAATATATCATGTTGATCTAAAGCGACTAATTAATGCATTCTAAGAAATGATTTAGATATCATTGATCTTGCAGAGTAGAGTTACAGCTAGTGTAGTTCGTTGTTCGAGTTTGCTGTTCAATTCAGAGTAACAGAGTAACAGCTCGTAACTTGTAAGTTAATAAAGTTACATGTTTTGACAGATAGTCCGGGGGATTATTTATAGTTGATAAAGGGGAATTAGTGACGCATTGTTGGAAGTGATTTATGGCCACACGTGTTGTAGGACACCTAGGAAGGTGTCAGCACCTCATGAAGCCATAGAGTTTATTGCACCTGTTGAGGAGAGCACCTGGGAAGGTATATCGCCTTGTACTTAGGGCCTTACATGATGAGTATGCAGGAGGTGAGAGCAGGGAATAAAGGAAAACGGTGACACCGAAGAAGCAGAGTCCCGAGCGTGATTAAGAGGTGCCCCCACTGCTTATCCCTTTGAGTGTGCTGGGTAATAAGGTCCCCCTGGCCCGCTGCCACTCGGTCCCCTGCAAGTTAAGGTTGTTCCCCACTTCACCTGACGATAGACTGCCCCCAAACTGGCCCGTACCCTTGGCCTTCGTCATTATAAACTGCACGTATAAAACAACGCCAACTTTTTGTGCATAAATCAATTGGGTTACTGCTCTCGAATACCCATATGACATCACAGTTTTGCTCATGAATATGGAAATTCTAATTAGCATACCAACACAAAAACCTGTTGTTAACCCTGAAACAGGGTGAGGAAGTTAGTAAAAACACAGGCCCCCATTTCTTTTTGGCACATGTTCAAGCCACAATATTCCTATTGCAGACACCGTTTAACCTGCTGTTTTCTCCGTGTCTTTTGTTGTTCCGTATTGATTTCTTATTCGTTTCTTACAGGAGTAAGCACAACTTCATTGGTGACTACAAGTGAAGATAAGTCATATGACTGTCTAGCTTCCTGGTGATGTAATTACTAATAATATATGACATCTATATAGTGCAGCTGCTTTATTAATATACTAAACTGCGAATTTCAAATGTATATGTTCATGATTAGGTGGATATTTGACCGTGTGGTTGTTATGATAAAGCGTTGCCTGGGTTGTTGCTACATCTTGTATATACATGATACACATGTACAAGCACAGCTCACGCCACAAAACTCCATGAAACATATAAATGTGCCATTAATTTGGTCAAGTTGATCCTAGGAAAGAAAGAATTTGCATAGCTCAAGTTCAACTTGTGTGATAGCGCATGAAACCCAGGACCCTTGTTTTTGTTTCTTTTCTTTTCTTTTGTTTCGTATAGTTTTCTAATCTGTTTTTCTATTCTTTTCTGTTCTCCTAATTACCACTAGCCGTGTAATCTGGAATTCAACTTTTCACGAAATAAATGTTGGCATTCACCGTATTTATGAAAGGGCGTTTTGCCCACAGGGCGTTTTGGAGAAAATCGGATTTGAAGTTGAGTTGATTTTCGAATGGAATATTTCACCCACTTAGAAATACGTGCATGGTGTTGTACAGTGATTGGGTAGTGCAGCGGTGTGTGCCGTGCCACTGCAATATGATGCATGTTGTCTCACTGTACGGGTCATCCACGCCTCATGGATATCTATTCCGTTGTATCCGTTGCTGGGGTGGCCTGGATGGCCTCCTTGACCCGACGGGTGAACAAGTGATGGTCTCCGTCCACACACGTGACTTCGTCCCAGTTCGGGGTGTGTCCCTTCAGAAACCGCCGAGCCGTCGCTGCATGCAAGTCTGACGTCCCTCTAGTGTTCCTTGACCCACATGTCCGTAGGTTGCCTTTCTTCCACATACACACGCTGTTGCAGTCGCCACAGGGAAACCCAAATGACTCCATTTCGCTTTCCCTCATTTTAGAGGACATGTTGATAAATTTTTCCTACCGGTTTCAAGCTGAAGACTTTCACTTACACCGCGTACTAATAATTAAAAACTTGGTCGACCTTTTGATTACGGAGTAATTAATGTTCCAAGAAATTCGCCCTTCGTGACAGAAAAGAAAGAAAAAAGGAAAATAATTACATTCCAATTACAAAAGGGTTTTTAAACAAAAATGTGAAAAAGTGTTAATAACCTGTTCGATCATAATTACAGTCTGTTTCCGTGGATGTTCATATACATTTGACTGTGTTTGTTTTTTTCAACAGTTGCATGTACCGACCCAGTGCCGTTGGGCATTGAAGATGGCAGCATTCCTGATGATCGTATGACTGCATCGAGTGAAGACGCGTATCACGAGGCCTATGATGGGCGTTTGAACAGCGAGAAATACTGGCAGTCAGCATTGTAGGTATCATGATGATTTCTTACTAGCCATTGATGATTCCTTGTTGAAATGTTCATTTCTGTTATTCCATTCGTAAGGGGCTGTCTTATGTAGGGTACCAATGCATCATAACTCCTACGACTAATAGTAAGTTACGATGAGTTTGGTGAAATCGACCCCTGGCAGTCAGTGCGCAGCGTGCTCGATAATGAGGCACTCAGCGAAGTTTTATTTGCAGTGAGTCTACGGTCCCGGACCGTTCGAGAATCAACGAGATTTTACGAGTGTTCGGCACAACCCCTGAGAAAATCGTTGGGAAACCCCTTTCTTAGCAGTGTTGGGCCAAGATGGAGTGGTAAGTGAAAATAGACGAATTTCTGCGTCGAATGATACCTAATTTGTATGATTATTTTGATTTAAAAGTTATTTATCAGTCTGGTGAAGTGTACTATGAAATATCCAGAATGTTTACACTACCTTTACGTTTTTGGTGATCCTGACTGTTTTGGAATATTTGGTGACAAATGTTGTCATGTTTTGGGCTCATGAAGAGTTATGCTTGCCAATCGTATAATTCCGACCTGTGGCCGATACCTTGGAACATTTTTATTTCGATCCGAATTGTGGGGAAAAATTGCACAATTTACGTGCATCGGTGTACATGTATGACGTCACCTTTTTTTCCGTGTGTACGTTACGTAGACTTTGCAGCGGCTACATGTATCATGCATATGTATGTGTACAGCCTACAAAAAGTGAAATTCTGATAATAAATCTTGTCTGTCTGCACGGAAGTCTGCATTATTTTAATGGCAAATGGCTTGGATTTTTTGTGAAATTTTGGAATTATTGTGAACAAAATTTAGACAAATAGGCCTAGGCCCTATTGATTTTCAGGCTAGGGTAGGGCTTTTTTACTCTATGAAAACTGTTGGTGCTTTCGGTTTCATTTTTTTTTTTTTCATTTCACTTTTCTTACAGGCCCACCACTCAGAGTGACCTTCCCTTCTTCAGAGTGCAGATTATTGGAGATTCCATCACCAGGCATCTTCCCATATACTTCAAACTTTCGAGAGAGCAACCGGTATTTTTTCCGTGTATCGGTACTTTTACTTAAACTAAGATGACTCTTTATGATCATGATCAACCACAATGTACATCAACTTTTTTGTTTTTTTGGTCAAACTATGGGGACTATTCTCTTGGTCTGTTTCTCAACGGTGACATGTTTGATTTTGCTCTTCTCCTTACACACAAATGTGATATTTTTTTTATCTCAGGATATTTGCCTATACCTATTTGGTTATGACTTAATAAAAAAAAAATTTAATTATGAAGCAAACAGGCAAATCTTAAATTTTCATTGACCATTTCCAACTGTCTAAGACTAAGAGTAAGATGTTGGTGTATTGTGTTAGCATTAGCATAAGTTGTCAGTATTTTGTAATTCTGTGCACTAATATTCAACATTCCACAGCACTTGCCTGTAAGCATGAAGATGGTGGTGGTAGGAACATACCGTTAAAATTGTTCTGCATGAAATGCTGTATTTTTCCAGAAATTAGAAAAACTACGACCGAAAATCTTTTTGATCTTTTAAAAGATCAAAAATAAAAGAGAAAAGAGTTAAGAAATACTGTGGCCGTTTTTCACTGTTTTCTCAAAAAGTGGCCTGGGCACCGTATGGGACTGAAATTTTCACAGATGACTATTATTGTGTATTCCTTGATATTTTTGCCCATAAATCTGTATTTCTTTGACAAAAACCAATGTATGATATAACCTTTAATCTTCAAAATTAGTAGTCATTATGGTATGCAATTACTAGTTTTTGCCATTCTATTGCACTTGCCTGTAAGTGTAGAGATTTATTTATCTCTACCAACATATTTTATTTACTGGCCCATGTTCTTTAAAGAGTGTTTATCGTAATAGTTGATGTTTATGTCAGGTTGTATATTCCTAATTTACTTTGTGCAAAATATGAATAACTTGTGTACCGCAATAGATTTTTCACCTTGCCAATCTTCTGAAGAAGGTGTTATTTTTATAAAGTTACTGTACTATGATGTAACTCAACCCCAATGTGCTATACTGCATCAGGTATTAATATTGAAAACTACATGTAAATGATATTGAATACTACATGTGATAAAAGTAAATGTAAGTGATATTTAAAACCACATGTAAGTGATATTGAAAACAAAAAAATACTAAAAACTACATTGCTTTAGCTTTGTTGAAATTCATACATGTTACCGCAATCTTCCAACTCTTCCAACTCGAATTCCAACTTCATTGGTACAATGCGGTGTACCTTTTTTATTCATGGCAATGACAACAAGTTATATTGTTTAACTTTATTATTAGTATTATATTTATTGGATGCGGGTGTTAATGACAAACAACAATATATTGACTATGCAGCTGGTATTTATGTCATTTTACAATTTTCAGTATGCAGCTGGTGTAATGCAACTATGCAATTTTCAGTATTGTTTATTTTGTTAATAAATTTGAAATAAATAATTTTCGTGTTTTATGATGAAACAAAGTGATAACTGTCCGTGTCTTAATTAATTTTGATTTCCCATTATTATTTAAAAAGATACTACTTCCTAAAATGAACAACAATAATCTGAAATCATTAATTAAACCAATGAAGGTAGCCGACTAAGTTAAAGAAAGAAAACAGTTGGGACAGACATTGGTAATTATTTAAGTATGTTTGTCTTTGCTCACGGAGGAACATTACTTAAATTACAAAAATCTTCCTGATACCAATTGCGAAAACACATAAGACAGATCGCCAGTTTATTTATAGTCGGGAGCCTATTTTTCTTCTATTTAACCATATGCAAGTCCTTGCTGAACAGGGTACCCGACACAACACAGACCCCTACGCGGGACTGACATAATACGTGATTGGTCAGTACGTGACTATGATTGGGGTTTTACCCAATGAGGAATGCACACTCGTGTATTACACGTGCTTCCACGGATGCCTTATGTTCGTGACTTTGCTATTCGGAATGGTCGTGTTTTTTCAGTGATCCTGACTGTTTTGGGCTATCAATGGAGCAGTTCGTTACAGAAATAGGTAGTTTAGTACTTGAACTTTTCACTAAATCGTCTACTTATGGTGGCCAAGTTTGTTTGATATTGAAAAATAGCAGTTTTCTTCGACCTTATATTCACGACAAAAACAGTAATATTATCGTCCCGATATTTCTCAAACTTAATCATTAGAAATTTGATAAAACCTGATCAGCAATAAAACTATGGTACCTGCAATCTTTCCTTTGAGTAAAATTTGACTTTTGAACATACGTTCACGTGAAAAT
This sequence comes from Astropecten irregularis, assembly GCA_963971285.1. Taxonomy (NCBI): domain Eukaryota; kingdom Metazoa; phylum Echinodermata; class Asteroidea; order Paxillosida; family Astropectinidae; genus Astropecten; species Astropecten irregularis. The sequence goes on along the minus strand of OZ020251.1, from coordinate 5,762,983 downwards.
CAATTTCGAAAACGCTGTCATCAATCTCATGAATATTCATTTCCTGGCCCAGTTCATGCATACGTAGCAAATAAACAAGAGCGCTTATCTATACACTGCGCACTGACTGCTGGTCTAATTGATATGCTTCATGAGTTGTCACCAATTGTTGTACTTTCCTATTGTTATTTAGAGATAATGAAACCGATTCCTGGCTTGAAATTAACCTGGTTGATAGTACGGTGGTGGGTGGAGTCATTACTCAAGGTGGAACGAATATATATCGCGTGACGAGGTTCAAGGTCTCGTACAAGGAACAAGCCTCCTCTAGCTACCAATACGTCACCGATGCTAACGGAGACACCAAGGTATGTTTTACCACAGCATTAGATTGATGAATTTCATTGGTCAAATCCCGATCACGTGCTTGCAAACATGAGCCTACGTACAAGAACTAAACATCGCACTCGCCTCATTCCCAGCTTTTAACCCATTAAAGTATGGTGTATGAAGTACATGTGTGTAATGTGTGTGTAAGCACTGGGAACGAACTTGCTGCATTGAGTTCTCGAGACGATGCATGCACTCTGCACTGTGGGTTGTAGGAAACAGTAAAAACGAAATTGTAGGGAAATTCTTTATAGCTACGGCTCGGGTGTGCAGCTCGAGTCATTTTAAGTCAAGGATTTGAACACCATTTCGATTTTTTCGAAAACCTAAATAAACAAGACGACACGTGGCATTAGGAAACAGTTGTTGAAGGTTGTGAAGTGATACATGGGTTTTGTACATTCGAGGGGAAGTACGGCTCAGTTACCACATTACAGTATCCTCTCAAAGACAAACGATGTAACTTGTTTCCATCTGTACGTATGCTCTCTCTAGCCTCTAAGAATCAAACATCAAATTGAAACCTATTCTGCTATTTTCGAAAAAGATCCTCCTAGGATCGAAACGCATCTGCCCCTTCTTATTCCAAGCATTGTATAAGTTTTGGGTCATTATTTTGGCTGAAGAGCAGATTGATACAGATTATTTCCGATTTCTGAATTCACTTTTAAATCACAATTAAGTTTTGTACAGTTCAGAACTTCTAAGAGTTGTTTGGTTATAATCTCTACATACAGGTTTTTGATGGTAACATCGATGATGGTTTAGTTGCTGTCACCAATATGTTTCATCAGAGCATCGTTGCGACAGTCGTACGTATTGAACCTGATGAGTGGCTAACGGATGTCAAAATGCGACTCGAGTTGCTCGGATGTCAGTAATTTATTTTCTCTCACGGTAACAGTATACAGCTTGTGAGATATAAACAAATGCGTTGTTTGATAGTCAATATCCACGTCCAAAATTAACGACGTTCCCCACGTCGCCAATATTCACTTCAATATGATCGTCCAAATAAACGACTTATAGTTATTCAGTCCCCGATATCCACACCACTATTGACCCGCCCAACATTAATTCAAGACGCCCATGTTTCAGGTTTCGGTTTTCATTATTATAAGTTAAATACTGCACATTGGGTAAAGTTATGACGGAACTTGAGATAATAGTACGAGGTCAATCTATAGAGCCAAAGCCTATTGACAGGGTTTGTCCCTTTAAAAGAGATTATCGTAATCACAGCTGCAAACGATTTAGGAATATATCCTTAACAAAAGGGAAAACAACAATTTTAAATAAATAAAGACTAGTTTCAAATTTGAATTTCAGGTATAATTGCATTCCATTTAAGCATTTGATTCAGTTGATTAAATGTATCGTATACGTCCACAATAATTATACACAATGTACACATTGCAAAAATTATGTTATTGCACTAACAGTGTAGATATGGAACAACGCTGTAACTATTAACTAAATAATTAGGAAAAGTAATGGACAGTTGTGAAAAGTAATGAATGACCACTGTATAAGGTCTAGTAATGGATGGTCAGTGTACAGACAGGCTACCGTAAGGACACTGTGTATACCAGAAATCTCCGCGTATGTTCAATCTGTGAATGTGCAAGTTCCACGAAGAGCAAACAGCCGTCGTTGCAATACAGCTCATGCAAACATATACAGTTCATTTAGCTTTCACGGGGCAGCCCTGAAAAGGGAATGGTCGTGTATGCTGCGCCAATCAAGCCAGAGTGTGCAGACGAGGTTGACTGTCCTCCACTGGAGAAAGCTAAACGAACGCACCAGTGTTATCTTTCAACACGAAACACCATCTCGAAAATGAGAAAAACAACCTGCACAATATTCTGCCAAACCACAGGCAGAAACTTAATCTATGTGTTTTATAAACTTGGTTGATAGAAATGATGAAATTATAATGATTTAAATTTAAGTTCATACAAATAATGTTCAATGTGAAGACGAAAATCGCAATTACGTCTTGATGGCGTGAAACTTGCAGCACTGTGAGGCAGTAAACAGAGGTGTATTGGCAAAGTGCGCATGCTTGACTTCAAGGCCGATAGTCATATTAATTATTATAGTCAATGAGCTCTAAATAATATATAAAATGATATTACACTAAATTGTACAATCATCCCTTAATATTGATCAACATAACTTTACAAATGTAATAAACTAATAATTTAACAAAATATTTATATTTCATAAAAATTAGTTTACAATCTTTCAATTTAATTCGTTTTAATGTTTGTAACTTGAGTATTATTCTTTAATCACCAATAATATCACCCTCACTAGTAAAGAGTAATGGGTTTTGTTTGTCAAGTATTACTATAAAGGAGTGGTCCCCGGTGTCTACCGTTAAAAAGGTTTCCAACTGAAATAAGAGTTGAAAGGTGGAAAAAAAATACTGGAGCGGGATTCGAAACGGCGACCTCCTGATCACCGTTACAGTCGCTCTACCTACAAAGCTATCCAGCCCTAAGTTCGTGGTGTATGTATGTAAATGTATTTTTTTTTTTTTGCTTTTCAAAATTGTAGTCAGTGGTGCACAAGTGTTAGTTACAGAGATCATAAGACAATTATGTTAAACTTAACCAATAGTGATTCAGAGTGTTTTTATTAGTTAAAGCCATTAATCAATCTTATGAATTTCTTCAATCTGAATAAGGAGGAATTTTTAAAAAGGGTTTCGTGAATTTTATGATGTTATTGTAGACTATACATCTGGTGATTAATTTAAAGCATGTTAGTGACGCAGAAGCTTTAGGTAATGTACGTGGCAGAATACGCGTATTATTCTTGTATTGAAATGAATGCGTAATGTAAAGTCGCGAGTGCTGTCTTAGTAGCAATGATAACCGTACCTTAGTTACAATTTTACCTCTTTTCCTTACTAGCAACATGGTTGTATCATAAATTCTCATCCATACCTTTATTTGATATGGACGTAGCGCTCAATTCTCAATTACACCAAGCAAACCTTTGACGTTTGAGCTTTGTAACTTCTAGATGTTTATTTCTTGTTCACACGTCTATGGTCATTTCAAAAGTTCTATTGAGTAGTGTTCGTTCGTAAGCTGGTAAGACTCTAAACATTATTTGGCTACTTTAAAGGTTAGTAGGGTTTGTTATACATATTTGGCCAACGAAATATATTACTAGGGTTAAAAAAACACTGAATTCTATCCCACGTGTGCAGGTTCTAGTGTGCCACGTAAAATTTTACATACCGCCTCTATTCATTACTCGTAGTTTTGGTAGTCCTTGTAACCATTGTGTTATGTTTTAATTATTTAATTCAGTGTCATTAATACCTTTATCTATTTTATTTTTCCATTTATTGGATAACTAATAGCAGAGATCCGCTAATTACATGCATCATGAAAAATTAACTGAATATAAAAAAAAAAACATTGGTAAATTACAAGATTTATGAAAACAAACAAACAAACAAACAAACATAATAAATCTAACAAACAACCAACATACAATTACAACGAAATAAACAAACAGTATTTATCTAAGTATAGTATCGAAGTATAGGATTTAAATATTAAATATTGTACGTATTTGCATGGTGATTTATAGTGAGTGAATAAAACAGCAATACAAATTACTGTTTAACGGAGTCCACAAAGTTATCCTAATTTTTGACCATGAAGGTTTAACTGTTTTCAGCAAAGCTTCGTAGACAACATGTTACAACGCGTTAAAATGACAACTACACCCACCTAATACGACAATCCGGATCCTTTGTAGGTGTTTAGAGTAAATAACAAAAATGTATGTATTATATGGTTTATCAAAACCATAATTGATAAAAAAAAAATAAAAAATATGCCAGTAATCATCATTCAAGCATTCCGTCAAAATGGTTGGCGTTGATTTACAAATCAATATAAATCGACGGGGAAAAACGAATTTCCCAAAAAAACTAATGGTAAAAGAAAAACCATACAGAAGCTTCATACGTGAAGCACCAAGCAGTGACAACCAACCCAATCTGCATTGCATGCACAACCAGTACCGACAAATATACTTTGACGTTCTTTAAAATAATACGACGACTGCATGTACATTATTTTGATAAACCATCATATGACATATTACACACCAGTCCCGAGTATATGTCAATACAGCAAAGAAATCATGATATTTTCTGAACACAATTATCAGTTCGTTTCGGGCGTTAGAATTTGCGATACTCTATCTGGATAAGCTAAAATTAAATGAAAGCTAAGAAGTCGACTTATCCCGATAGCCTAAATCATCTTGCCAATTATGACTTACTGAAACTAAGATGCCGAAATGTCATGGTAATCATTATATCGCCAATGACAGGCCAGGTCGTGTCCAACGTCGCAACATCCAGGTTTGTTACGACGACTGGTGGGCCACACAAAACTAAAACTTGCCACGAAGACGTACATCTTTGATACAAACTGAAGTAAATCCAGATGAGTCGCAGAGACAGAAAATTGCGCACCATTGGGCGACCTCACTAGCCTGTATAAATGTGCCATTAAGCTCTATTCTGAAAGTTTGCGATCCAACAAAAATAAACTGTATACGTAGCAGAGGCGGACAGCAGAGGGCGCATGCTCAGCAGTTCGCTGACAGTGGACCCAAGGGGCCTTTACGATATGAGACTAGGCTTGGGATTTATTTTGCTACTGCCTTTTGTGTCCTAAATGAAATGAAGATACATGAAGAAGCTGGAGCCTTGCTTTTGCTTCATCGTGTGCCCAATCCCTTCATTTCGTTTTGTGGGCCTCAATTGGCGGTTGCAAAATAAGTACCAAGCCTAGCCTCAAACCTATGGGCCTTAGTGTAAAGGGCCCTTAGACGAAATGGACCTCGGGCCCCTGACATCATTTCAATAGGGCGCCCCCTTTTGTTTATGAGCAAATGCTACAATTTTAAATTCCAGAAATATTTAATTATTTTGTGCAGATAGTTTAATTCATGCCTTCGCACATTATGTGTTAACCAGCAACCGCAGAACGGCCAGTGGGTACAGTAGACATCTACCATGACACGTAGAACACAGAAAAGTGGAAATGCATCTACTTTTTGTTCCTGTGTATGCATTAACATACACAAGTTTACCAAATGTGGTGTTGAATTTATTCTGGCCGAAGACAAAGCACTGCATTTCCTATTTCTTCCACACATTCCCATAGACTACTAAGCATGTGTACAGAATACAAGTCCATTCCATGCCAAGAAAATCACCATTGTTGTTACTTCATTCTCAGCCAACTTCTCATTTCCACAAGAATGAGTGAGATAAAGTATTCTGGAGTACAAGAACTGGAACACTGGAACCTTTGTAAATACGGATTCAATGAAGCCACTAGTTAAAAGTCAGTGTCCTAAGTATCTGGCTCTTGCTTGCAATAACACAATAGGCACGTTCTCACACACCAAAAAAGCGCAACTGTTTGGGTCGCGATTTGCAGCGCGACCCATTAGTCGCGCTTATTTGTGTGGGAACACCATAAACCCGACTATTAGTGCGATTTGGAGCGCGCTCCAAATCGCACTCATAGTTTCTTTTTTTTGCAAATAGTCGCGATTATTTGCTGTGTGAACGGTGCACCAAAAAATACCGTTTTTTTATATCCCATCAGGATGCATGCCAACTTCACGCTTCACTGCGCACTGGCTATGGTATTCCCAAGACGACACATCGCGTCGCTGTCGCCGTCGCCGAAGCACTGGATCTCGCCTGACTATTGAGGGCGCACTATTGTCTTTGCTTGCTGTGGTCGAGTCGGCGACGGCATTATTTTAATCGTTTGTTTACGTTGAGAAAGTTTACTTCTATACATGTATGTACTTCTTTTCGCTACGCTATAGGCCTAAAAAGAACGAATGAAATCTTGAGAATTCTTGAATGGAAGTCTTATTAACTTCTCAAAAACTTGTAATAAACAAAATCCGAGGCAAGTGGAGAAGGATGATGTTTTTTTTATCTTAAACATAAAGGGGTTAATAATGAAAAAGTATGATGCGACACACTTAAATTGATTTGCAATGTTTACTATAAAGAATAATAACAGACAATCTACCTTTGAGAAAAACTACAATTTCAATGAAGAACTAAAATCAGCCCTTAAGCATATGTTTCAAGAGCGTCTAAACAACAAATGAAACAGAAAAGAATAGAAGATCTACACTACTGTGGAATGTTTGCTTGTTGAAAATAAAACAGAGTGGATTTAAGACAGGAAAAGACGCAATGTAAAAATATAATTAGAATAAAATTCTGACACAAGGCTAAGTTTGCGTTAAATTTCAAAGAAGGGGGAAATCAAAACCACGGACATTTTTACAGGACCACTTATATTTTTTTTAACTGATGCAGCAACTTCATTCAGTTCAGTCCAAGCAATTATGTAAGTGTAGTTACAAATCCATTTATTCGTTGGTAAGACTGACATCGGCAGTTATTTCTTTTTATCGGACAATGGCGATAGAGAAGCTGATAAATATGCTGGTAAAGTCATCAGTCAGGTTCCCGGGTTCCATTTAGTTGAACATCAAATAATTAGATGACGAAGCAGTGCACACATAAAAACTTGTTAAAGATTATAGGGCTGGCAACTTGGACATTGTTCCAACTTAATTGCACTGTTTACATAATGAAGTAAAATGTACAGTAGGCAGGTGGTACTTCCTTCAGTATGTTGAAGACCTAAGAGTGGATACAAGAGAAACATAAAGATAATTCAAAGAAATGCTTACATAATGTGACAGCTGTCATTCTTTCACAAAATTAATATCAATTATAGTCTTGTTTTTGTGGCAACTGTAATTCTAAACAACAATTTGCAGGTGGTTGTTATGTTTAAATGCAGGGAGCAGTGATATACACTAACACAACAAAAAGAACAAACTTCAAACCTCTTTCTATTCTCCAGATATGGTCGTTTCAATTTGTTTATTGATTTGTTTACTTTAATAGCATTAGTTAAAAAATTCTAACAAAAATAATAAATTATGCAAACATACAATGAACAGACATGTACATAATATATTATATGTGCATTCCACATGACATTTGTATAGGGGTATGTTGTAGTAAACAGGGCCGAGTTGAAGATATGTATGAATATGCAAATGTTTATAGTATTAATATATATTAATATAAATAGTCTTGTTGCCATGGTAGCCATCTTTGTAAATAATTACCCTTGTTTAATGAAACTGAGCAGGCCTGTATATTTTATTCATACTTTGTTTGTTTTGCAATATTTAATGTATAAACAAATCACAAAAACTTGGAATGTACTTACTTCATTTTGATTTATGTTCAACATGTTTAACAGTCAACATGTGTCATTGCATAGCCAATTATAATGCTGTTTCCGTGGCAACTGTAATGTTATAAACAACAATTTGCAGGTTTTTGTTATGTGTACATGTAGGGAGTAGTGATACACAATAATATAACAAAAAAAAAACTTCATACCTCTTTCTATTTTTTAAGATATTGTCTTTCAATTTGTTTACTTGTTTGTTTACTTTAATAGTCATAAGTAAACAAATGATTACACATATAATTAATTATGCAAATATACAATGATCATATACATTACACGGGATGTTTTATTAGCATTGTATAGTCATATGTAGTACAAAACAGCAGATTTTAAGTAATGATTATGAGGATTATTCACATTTGTTTATCAATATAATTAATTCCTGTTGTCATGGCAACCATATTTGTAAATAATGACACTTTTTTATTTTTCTCGGACAAAAATTTGTCTTCCCTATATATCGCACTGATTGGCGAAGAAAAAATGAAAATATAGTGAGACACTGTTGAGTTATTATCAAGTGAATTTGTTTACATCATTGTTTACTTGAATAAGATCATGTAAACATGAATTTTGTCTCCACAAAGTAACCATCTTAGCCATTGATAATTTTTTTCAAAATCTTTCATACGGCATACCTCGGTAACATATACATCACTTTTGATAGTATGGGTATGAAATGATGCAGATTTATGCACTCTATACGAATTAAGCATCAACAGACCTATTGCACCAACTTCAAAAATCCCATTTCAGTCCCTACCAGTACTGAATTAAATAGTCAACATGCGCTGCCATGCCTGAAGAAGGCCTAGTCCAAATATCAGGGCGCCCTCATGAGTCGGCGACGGCGACGGCGACGGCGACGATGCTGCGTCGCACTCGTCGCCCCATTGTGTGCACAAGTTAATTGGCCAAATGCGGCATACAGCATGAGCGTCGCCGTCGCCGTCGCCCCTTCACGAAGCGATGTGTCGTCTTTGGAACACCATAACTGGCAGTTTGATAGAAATCGTACCGGTACGATTTGGGTCGCGCTTTTTTGGCAGTTTGAACACAACAAAAAGCGCGACTATTTTGGTCGCGATTTGGAGTGCGATCCAAATAGTCGCGCTTGTTGGTGTGTGAGAACGTGCATATAGTATAGTATTGATCCTAACCCTCTACAAACCACAATTAATAGACAAGAGCTGTTTACCGCACCTAACAATACACGGGTTTACACCATGGCGGCCATCTTGGATTTTGATCGCAACTTCGAAATGAGGCACTTCCACGCGTGCGCACTTTTCTAAGTGTAAGCCCGTCCATTGTCGAAGACAATACACGGGTTTACACTTCGGCAGTTTTGATCGCGACTTCAAAACGAGGCACTCTCACGCATGCGCTTTTTTGGAAGTATAAACCCGTGTATTCTCTTCAGGGGCCTGAATCATAGTCATGCATTACGCAAGCTACACTGTTCTGAATACACATGTACATGTATAATATTCAGGATACCAACCATGTATGGTAAGCTGTGTTATGCAGGTGGGTTTGGGTAAATGTAGCTTGAAGACTAACTGCTGTACCAGAAAAAAAAAATGAAAGCTGCTGGATTGAGGCCATTTTTTAAATAAAAACCTCAGCAGCCTCCAAACGGGCTATTACCTCCGTTAAAATTACAGTTATAGCCAATGTAACATTTTCCCTTTAGTCGGGTTATCCGATCGAGTGGGTGATTGTTAAACAAAAAGGGGGAAAATGCGGTTCCGGATCCCGTGTTAGTCGGCAAGGCAGGCCACTGTATATAAAGGCATACGAAAGACCGGGATTTTATACAATAGTATATCAGGAACCGACTGGCTTCCTGTGGCTCCTCGCCTGACTGGCACAGTGTAACATACGTAATACTTGCGTGGTAATACGTGGTTAATGATTCAGCCCCCTGTCGTATGGAGCACAGCAAAATCGAATAAGTAATTAATTGCATTGTATTACTCGTTCCCTTGTTAGTCGGCAAGGCAGGCGCGCCACTGCGTAGAAGGCCATACGGAATGCCAGGATTTTGTACAATAACGGAGTCCACATGGTTATCCTAATTTGACTGCACCATGAAGGTTTAACTGTTTTCAGCAAAGCTTCGTAGACAACATGTTTCACATGACAAGTACACTCACCTTATTACGACAATCTAGATCCTTTGTAGGTGTTTATATTGGCAAGGAGACCATATGACACACACCACCCTTAACGGTACCCAACATTCTCTAGTGATGCATCTAAAAAATATATCTATATATTTTGTATCCAAAAGCCTTATTAATACCAGAAGATAGCAATACCAGTAATCATAAGGAATCATTTCGCCAAATTGTTGCCGTTGATTAGAAATCAAAATAAATCGGACCCTCCAAAAAAATCATAAAATAATGGTAAAAGACCAACAATACAGAGGCTTCGTACATGTTCATCAATCAGACACACACAACCTAATTGAGCTGTTTACCAACCACCAGGAAGCGGGAACCAGGAACGGATGAAGAAAAACGGGTGTCCTATATGTGCTCTGGACTTCTGGATGGTCTACATTATATTGGTGTGATTATATGCCTATATCTCCGCTAGCAAACTGCATATTGCATGCTCACCGAACACCAGCGAAAAGTAATACCTTCGTACGTTATTTTAACAACAACATCATGAGACGCACAAGTCCATAATACATGTTAATATAGCAAAGCGATAATGATAATTAACAAACTCAGTTCCTTTGGGGCATTAACATCTCTTTTTCGCGAGAGAGAGTCTGTGTAAACGAAGTGTTCCAATATGCTAATTATATGTATTTTTATAACTTTTGACATGACAATGATTATAATGAACCTAGACCCAAGTCATGTACAGGAAGACTAACCGTACAGTAAAATGTCTCTGTCTCCCTCTCCTTAGGTTCTCAATTCTTTCTCTATTTAGTTGGCAATATCTTGAGTTTCTATGGAAAACAAGATGTCGACTTTATTTTGGTACATTATCTTCACGACATGACTTAATGCAAATAATATGCCAACATGTGGTAATTTACTAATTTATCTCGCCAAAGCAACTTTGTGACAGAAAGAGGTCGACTTGCGTAACTGTTATTACAGAACACGATGACTGTCCTCTTACTTGGCAAGAATCCCATATACTCAGTTTCGTACTGAATAAAGTAGTAAGATAATTGAAAATCTTACTTGCTGGGAATGATTTTGTCTATAACAATTTGGGAATACATATAATGACGAGTTTTACTGCCCACTAAGTCGACATGGAGATGTAAATCATGTCACATACAGAACTAAATATTTTCAGCAACCCCATTTCATTGCATGTATACTACGATAGGTTTCCATGTACACGCTCATAACAAACCTTCAATCCTCCAGCAATAATTGCTGCCATAAATGCTACACATAATTGACGGTGTTCAGATTCATAACAAGTGATTTTGTAGAAAAGGAACAAGAACGGGTGAAACTGAAGCTTAATGAATTAAAAATCGTTACTGTGCATCTGTAACCTTGCAAGTGTTCCAGAAGGCAGTTCGGGCAGCGTGGTCTATGCTAGGCCAAGTTGAAAGGATTGTTTATTGTTCTGTCCTCCACAAAATGGCATATAAACTCGGCCACGGTCTATTAAGGTTGGTTTATTGACTAAGGAGGGCCGTATATTTATTGTTTCATTGGAAGCAGCAGCATAGATCGATGCAGGACAGGGGAGTGGTTCATTTGCTGTCTATCGAGAATGACGTCAGGATCAGCAGCGTAGCAAGGGAATCTCCTCATTTTCAATCTGGTACTGCTACGAGTAGGTTCAGTTATCAAGAGTTCCACTGCTGAGAAACACATTTTATCTTTCGAGGTTACTCATTTGGAAGGAGTAAGCCTCTACTTCAGCTGTTGAGTATGTTTTCAATAATATTGAAGATCTGTTGCATTTCTGTAATTATCACATTGACTCTCTGTCAAGTGAAGCACCGACAAAACATATTTACGAAGCGGGAAGGTTTGCGACTAGCCGGCAGTGTTTTCAGCGAGAAATCGGCCGTCAGTTCAGCCATACGATGCTCGGCACTGTGCTCCAGGCACTCCCACTGTGTGTCATTTAACTACGCCAAAGAGTCTGGAATCTGCGAGTTGAACCGGGAATCAAGCCAAGATGATCCTGGTAACCTGGAAAATGACGAACGATTTAAGTACTACGAATTCATGGTAAGGTCACATAATTCGGTACAACCTTAATACAATACATTTAATGTATACAGATTTTGCCTGAAATGTTACGAAAGTCTGGATTTCCCTGGGAATTTAAGTTGGCCGCCTGACGGATGAGTCCGCCAAACGCATTCTCGAGTAAACACCATCCAGTAAAGATAACCTAAAAATGCATAATGATTCTCACTTATAGGAAGGACTACGAAAGAACGCCATCAGCCTTACCGGCTGTCGTTTTCATCTTGCTACCAATTAGGGCCAATTTCATGGAGCTGTTAAGCACAAAAAAATGCTTAGCTCAAAATGTCTTGCTCATTAAAACAAACCACTATTAAAATTCCAAATTCCAAACAGCCAAGGAACAATAATTTAGCTGAAATTAAGGGAAATTTATTTGTTAATTCTGTTTTTATTAAGACATAAATGTTTGTGCTAAGCAGAGCCGTCAAATTGGCCCCTGATTATATCACGAATACAATGGGTACTAATCAAAGCAAAACTCGATCCCGTATTATGTATATCGCATTTCTTAACAAATGAAATAGAATGAAAACAGAATAGAATAGAATGAATCTACACCACCATATTTTAATGTATCGTAAGCAAGCTGGTGCCAACCAAACCTAGTAAGGTATGTAGGTAAACAAAATCATCATAAAATCAAACCAAAGAAATTGAAACAGTTCAAACAAACCTGAACCATTCACTTAATCGTTTATAAAGCGTGAAGGGATTGCTATCAGAACGAAAAACGCATCGAAAAATGTATAATTCATCAAAAACCGATGATAATTGACCGGTATCCAATAATTTCAAGCAAAAAGTTTCTATATATAACTGTTAGTTTTAATCTGTTTAGAACCAAATGGACGAAGGATCAACTACCAATGAACCAGCTATCGTGGAACCAACTACCGGAGAAAGGACTACTAAGGCACCAACAACCAAGGAACCAACTACCAACGAACCAACTACCAAGGAACCAACTACCAAGGAACCAACTACCAAGGAACCAACTACCCAGGTACCAACAAGCACGGTGCCAACTACAGAGGAATCAACCACCAAAGAGCCAACTACCCAGAAACCAACTACAGAGGAGCCAACTACCGAGGAACCAACTATCAAGGAACCAACTACCGAGGAACCAACTACTGAGGAACCAACTACAGAGGATTCAACTACCGAACAACCAACTACCGAGGAACCAACCACCGAGGAGCCAACTACCGAGGAACCAACAACTAAGGAGCCAACTACCCAGAAACCAACTACTGAGGAAGCAACTACCGAAGAACCAACAACTGAGGAACCAACTACTGAGGAACCAACTACAGAGGAGTCAACTACCGAGGGACCAACTACCGAGGGACCAACTACCGAGGGACTTACTACCGAGGGACCAACTACCGAGGGACCAACTACCGAGGAGCCAACTACCGAGGAACCAACAACTGAGGAACCAACTACCCAGAAACCAACTACTGAGGAGTCAACTACCAAGGTACCAACTACTGAGGAACAAACTACTGAGGAGCAAGGTAAAGTGACTATACCTATGCCTGATATTACGTACATTCCTTTCAAAACGGTTTTAAAATGATATGAAAAGGTGTTATTCCTGTTCGACTGCCCTGTATATTTGACTCTGTGTTGCTTTGTTTCAGCAGTAGCATGTACCGACCCAGTGCCATTGGGCATTACAGATGGCAGCATTCCTAATGATCGTATGACTGCATCCAGTGAAACACAGTATAACAAGGCCTATGATGCGCGTTTGAACCATCCAAACAAAGGGTACTGGAAGCCATCAAGGTAGGTAGAGAAATAACACATACGAAAGGTGATCTTGGTCATAATATCCCTTTGCTTTATTTACACTTTGACTTTTATACAAAACGATGATTGATATATTTAGATCACAGCTAGGTTTGGTATGCTATTATAGTATAAACCTACTTATATAATGTAAATGTTCTTGATAGGACATCGAATTTTATATTCTCCAATTTCATTTTGTATACATAGCACCGCTAATTGCTGGATCGAGATTGACCTAGTTGATAGCACAGTTGTGGCTGGTGTAATTACACTGGGAAGCCATGTTACTTATCGTGTTTCGAAGTACAAGGTGTCGTACAAGAAGCAAGTCTCATCTAGCTACCAATACGTAACCGATGCTAACGGAGACACCAAGGTATGTACTATACAACGTACTGTAATAACTTTTCATGATTCATTTCCTGTAAATGTCCGATAAATGTCCTTATTGTTAAGGACAACAATGCAACTTATTTCCATTTTCACCGTCAATTAACGTTAGACATTTTAAAGGTCATTCCGTGTAAGACCAATCCACCTTTTGACTTAAGGTCATCCGATGTTTACAACAAATTGCATACCTGTACTTTATAGGCATCAAAGAGTAATGAACGTATGCCATTTAAGTGGAATTATCCACCTATGTAGCCGATGCACATAATTATCTCAATAATACGGACATTTTCATATTCTGACACCACCTTTTCACAGAATAAAACATGTCTCGGTCACATTTCCGCAAAGATATGCCGAAGTGGCGCCATCCTAAAGGTCACCTAGGGCATTTATTTCCTAGTCAGATCACCTGGGTTACTATTAAGAACTGAAAATACACAAGTTATTATTTGCTTAAACATCAGGTATTTGACGGTAACCTCGATGCCGCTACAACTCCTGTCACCAATATGTTTTATCAGAACATCCTTGCGACTATCGTACGTATTGAGCCAACTGAGTGGATATCTTTCGTCACATTGCGACTCGAGTTGCTCGGATGTCCGTAATTTATTTTCTCCCATGATAAAGGTCCATCATACAAAAGGTTGTGTGGCGGTCTTAAAGGTAATATCATACTTTGGTTATTGTCAAAGAAATGCAGATTCGTGGACAAAAATATCAAGGAAGTTACAGTAAAAGTCATCTGTGGAATTTCAGTCCCATACGGTGCCCAAGTTATAAGTAAATCTGTGAGCATTTCTGTTTTGGCTTCTTACCAAAGTATGATACTACCTTTAACTCCTCAAAAAAGTTATGCAACTCAAGTTTAAGGGATGATTTTTGTTTATCTTTAACTGGTGAAACTGGTTTCATAATCTAAGCATGATTATTACTCTTTACAATGATGTGTCATTTGTTATGGTAATGTAATCTTGGAATGTACAGTCCTGATAGATATGCAGCAATATCAGAAATGTTGCGAAATTGGTTGTTTTCAGTAGTTAATTACCAATCGTTTGGAGTATATGCAGTTGCATTGATTTTGATGAATGGTGTTGATGCACTGATGCGTGAAAGCACCGTCCAAACATAGTGAATTCTCATTTGCATTTTGCAACATTTCACTTTCACATAACAGGCAATGTATTTCTGTCTTGTTTAAAAATTATACAAAAGCACATGTAGGCCTATAATGTGGTATAGTAACAAAGATCTCAATCATACAATAGACACGGTGTTAAACTGAACAAATTGTTTTGCAGACTGTTTTTGTAGCTTGAACATTAATCTGTTTTAAGAATTTCTTCTGAATAACGCGCAACTTGTATAAAGAGGTTTTGTCAGTTTTATGATGTTATTGTACTCACCGCCTGGCTTTTTTTGTAATAAAGCTTGTTAGACTGCTTTCTTTCGTTTTTCTGTAACTCATATTGCAGAAAACGCTGATTGATTAGTGTGGTATAACTAAAGCGCTGTATGTAAAATCGCGACTGCTGCATCATTATATTTACACTAGTTATATTTACCTCTTTTCCTTACTCCACTATCGAGCACCATGTTTTGCATAGTAATTTTCAAGGCAGTGTAGTGTGAGATGTGTATGATTGTGTGGCCACTTCGAGTATTTTTATTTACATGTATACAGGGGTCTTTTGTATACAGGGGTCGTCTTTTCATCGCCTTTCGATGACTTGCAGTGCAATGGCGAATCACAATGGGCGGAATCAGTAGACTCTTTCCACATGCGCATTGGGTCGACAATTATTCCATGCATTGTGATTAGCCATTGCATTGCATTGATTTTGTTTGAAGTAGTTGGTTAGCGAATGAATTTGGTAAAACACTGAGTTCTGTCCCACGTGGTTCTAGGTTCTAGTGTGCCACGTACAATTATGCGCATACCGCTTCTTTTCGTGCAAATGTTGATATCTTACTTGTAGTTTCGGTAGGCCTTGTAATCATTGTGTTACATTGTAATTTTTTGATTCAGTGTCATGTCAATTTAAATATTGTACATATTTACATGGTAATTAACGGCGATTGAATAAAACAGCAATAAAATGTAGGCCTACAACGGCGACCACATGGTTATTCTAATTTGAATGCAAAGCGAAGTGTGCAACTGTAATGATTTTCAATCAGGTTTCGCGGGCACCGAGCTTCACGAGTTAAAAAGTGGCAACCAGACAATCAAGATCATTTGTATGTTTGTATAATGACAAGAAAACAGGACACACACACTCACACAGTATTGTATTCGAGACTTGGACGTCCAACGGGCGAGACCAAGGCCAAGACCGAAACCTGATGGTCCAACACCGAGACCATGACATCAGAAAGGGACAATTGCCTGTGCGTGCGCTGTTGACTTGAAGACCGGTTCTCCAAAGTCTCCCATTCCAGATATCAGTTTCATTAACTTTTAACACCTACTCTATGTTAACCAGCAACCCTTGCACTACCAAAGGCTTGGTAGATCAATCATCCTACTAGGCAGACCACAGAAAAGTGAGTATGCAGCTATTCTTCTTCAGTAAAAATTCATGATATAGGCCTCCCAAATATTGTGTTTCATTTTTCATTATGACCGAAGACAAAGCGCTGCCTTTCCAAGCTTAGACTAAGCGCACATGTGTACAGAATACAAGTCCATTCTATGACAACAAATGTATCATTGTTATTCTCATTCTCAGTATTCTTGAAAACCTTACATGAACATTTTCAGAAGTATAGATAAGAAGAATGAGACTAGAGTACAAGAACTAGAACACTGAAACTGTTGGAAATACAGGATCAATGAAGCCACAAGTTAAAGGTAGTATCATACTTTGGTAAGAAACCAAAACAGAAATGTTCACAGATTAACATATTACTTTCAGGGTGTGAAGATGGTGCTGGTAGAAACCTACTGTAAAAATATTTCCACATGAAATGGTGTTTTTATCCGAAAGTTTGTAAAACAACGACCGGAAATCTTTTTGATTTTTTAAAAGATCAAAAATAAAAGAGAAAAGACTTAAGAAATACTGCTGCCGTTTTTCACGTTTTTCTCAAAAAGTGAGCACTATCCCTTGATATTTTTGCCATTGAATCTGTACTTCTTTGACAAAAACCTAAGTATGATACTACCTTTAAACCCGTTTCCTAATTGCACGCAGTACTCTATGCAAAGCAGTAGCCACTTCAAAGGCAAGCTGTAGGCTTTTGCCTCAGTAATGCTCTGGTATGAGTACTTTCATATTGACTCTAACTCTCTACACTTACCACACAAGACTGAGCTGTTTAGCACACCTAATACGTCTCTAGGGGGGCTGAATCATAAACCACACGGTATGCAGGTTGGTTTTGGTAAATAAAGCTTGAAGACTAATTATTGTACCTAAATTGGATTGAAGGACAAACCTTTAACAAAATTCCAAATTTAGCTGAGGCAATTTTTTATTAAAACCTTAGCAGCCTCCAAACAGCCTATTCTCTCCGAAAAAATTGCAGTTATAGCCACTTTAATATGTTCCCTTTGATTTTAATCAACTTATCCTATCGAGTGCGCGATTGTTATGAAAAAAAAAGAAAAGCGGGGGCCGGCTTCCTCGTTAGTCGGCAAGGCAGGCATCTACATACGAGGGCATATGAAAGGCCAGGCCTTGTGTGAAATAGGAGCTCAGGAAGCCACTCATTAATGGTCTCTATAAAGCAGAAAGAGCTCCATCTCACGCTGCCTCAATATAGCGCGGCTAAACCGGAAGAAGTAATTTATTTTATTATATTACTCGCTTGAGTGGGCTAATCCTGACCTTCATAATTATTGCGGTCAATTAACTCCGCCCCAAGGAGTAATTTCCCACCAATCAGAAAAGTTTCAAAATCGGGTGAGCAGTTTGAAAGCTTACTTGATTGGTTAGCCATGACGTAATCAATCAGTTTGGGTGATGCTGGCTGTCATCAAACCAGCAGATGCAGGCGCTGTGCTGATATCAACACGAAAAGGTAATCTTTCGAAAACCATAGCTCAATGTGTATTCGCCTACAATGACCAGGCCGCTAAAAGCATTGAACGGAAGCTTTTAAATTTTAACATCTGCTTTCCACGTTGGTGAAGAAATTCATCTTCACAAACACGGTTTACCTCCGAAACACAGAAACTGAGATAATTCACCTCCGAGAAACGCATTTTATCTTTCAAGGTTACTCCTTCGGAAGGAGTAAGCCTCTACTTTGGTAATTGAGTATGTTTTCAATAATATACAAGACCTGTTGCATTTCTGTAATCATCACATTGACTCTCTGTCAAGTGAAGCACCGGCAAAGCACATTTACGAAGCGTGAAGGTTTGCGACTAGCCGGCAGTGTTTTCAGCGAGAAATCGGCCGTCAGTTCAGCCATGCGATGCTCGGCACTGTGCGCCAGGTACTCCCACTGCGCGTCATTTAACTACGCCAAAGAGTCTGGAATCTGCGAGTTGAACCGGGAATCAAGCCAAGATGATCCTGGTAACCTGGAAAATGACGAACGATTTAAGTACTACGAATTCATGGTAAGTTTAGTCACATAATTCGTTACAACCTTAATAGAATAAATTTAGTTTGCTGATTCTTTTTTAAAGGTACAATACATGATTGGTAAAGGTCACAGGACTTCACTCATGCTTTCTCTTATCAATCATGTACATGAAATAATAAACCTGTAAAAATTTGAGTTCAATCGGACATCTGAGTCAGGAGAAAATAGCGTAAAAAGCGACTCAGTTTTTCTTATACATCATGAAGAATGGTTTTTATCTTACCCCGAGATCAAAACTGTTCGGTCTTTGTTTAACTAATTTCTCGATAAATACAGCATTTCAGTTGGAAGTTTTTTAACGGTATGTTTCTACCAGCACAATCGTCATACCTTGAGTGCAAGGGAATAACTAATTTACAACTCAAGTGAGGGTGTCCTTTATGTTTGTTCTAAAAATCGTTCGAACTAACGATCTTTGGAAAATATACTAAATCTTGATTTCTTTGAAAAACCCAGCATGTGATGAATCAAGATTTCCCGTGGCAACTGTTTGCACTGTTTACGAACTGTTGGGTCCATTTTCTGTCTCAAACTCAATATTTTGTTTCTGGAGGCCTTGCAAATCCTATATGCTCCCATTAAGTTAACACATCGACGAAAATTAAAACAGTAGGTAGTATCACACTTTGGTAAGAAACCAAAGTAGAAATGTTCACAGATTTACGTATAACTTACAGGGTATGAAGATGGTAGTAGTGTTAGAAACATACTGTCATGCATGTACCATTAAAATGTTTCCGTCTGAAATGGTGTATTTATCCCGAAATTAGTAAAACAACGACCGATTTTGTTTTGTTTTGATCTTTAAAAAAAATCAAAATTAAAAGAGAAAAGACTTAAGAAATGTAAAAGTGGGCACCGTATGGGACTGAAATTTCCACAGATGACTGTTATTGTACTTCCTTGATATTTTGCCCATGAATCTGAATTTCTTTGATAAAAACCAAAGCACGATATTACCTTTAACGATCAATCTTTAGATCAAATGTCAATATCACCGTAGTGATTTTGTATTTTGATTCTCACTTTCCTTAGCAATAAAGATTGATTCACGATTTAAGATTAATCTAAGTGCTTTCTGAAATCAGCAACAGGCTGATTAACTACTATTAATTAAATAAAATGAGATATACGGTCGTGCTCGGAAATGTTTGGCTCGGAAAAGAGGTTTGATGTTCTTTGATGGAAATGCTTAGATGTAGTGGTTAGCTGTAGACTACTACCTAAAAAGCGATGTTCAATAATACCCTGTTGTGCCATCAAGTATACTAATTGCAAAAATGAAGTAGATAATTTATTTTCAAATTCTTTGATACGGGACAATTTTGTTTTTTCAGGTTCTTTTCTCCAGGTTTGAGTTTACAATTTAACAATGCTCGTTTTTATGAGTTTTTTGTTTCTCAAATCTATTTCTCGATTGAATAAAAAAAAAAAGAGATTATACTCTTTCCAAGTTCGTTTCTACCCGATATTTTTTTTTTTTTTTTTATTCCAAATTCAAAACAGCCAAGGAACAATAATTTAGCTGAAATTTTGGGAAATTTACTTTTTTATTCTGTTTTTATTAAGACATAAATGTTTGTGCTAAGCAGAGCCGTCAAATTGGCCTCTGATTATATCACGAATACAATGGGTACTAATCAAAGCAAAACTTGATCCCGTATTATGCATATTGCATTTCTTAACAAATGAAATAGAATGAAAAAAAGAATAGAATAGAATGAATCTACACCACCATATTTTAATGTATCGTAAGCAAGCTGGTGCCAACCAAACCTAGTCAGGTATGTAGGTAAACAAAATCATCATAAAATCAAACCAAAGAAATTGAAACAGTTCAAACAAACCTGAACCATTCACTGAATCGTTTATAAAACGTAAAGGGATTGATATCAGAACGAAAAACGCATCGATAAATGTATAATTCATCAAAACCGATGATAATTTACTGGTATCCAATAATTTCAAACAAAAATTGTCTATTATATAACTTTTGTTGATTTTAATCTTTTTAGAACCAAATGGACGAAGGACCTACAACCAATGAACCAGCTACAGTGGAACCAACTACCGAAGAAAGGACTACCAAGGAACCAACTACCAAGGAACCAACAACCATGGTGCCAACTACTGCAGAGGAACCAACTACCAAAGAACCAACTACCCAGAAACCAACTACCAAAGAGCCAACTACCGGCGAACCAACTACCAACGAGCCAACTACCGAGGAACCAACTACCAAGGAACCAACTACCCAGGAACCAACTACTGAGGAGCCAACTACCCAGGAACCAACAACTGAGGAACCAACAACTACGGAACCAACTTTTGAGGAACCAACTACAGAGGAGTCAACTACCGAGGAGCCAACTACCGAGGAACCAACTACCGAGGAACCAACTACCGAGAAGCCAACTACCGAGGAACCAACTACCGAGGAAACAACTACCGAGGAGCCAACTACCGAGGAACCAACTACCGAGGAGCCAACTACCGAAGAACCAACTACCGAGGAGCCAACTACCGAGGAACCAACTACCCAGAAACCAACTACTGAGGAACCAACTACCAAGGTACCAACTACAGAGGAACCAACTACTGAGGAGCAAGGTAAAGTGACTCTATGCCTGATATTACGTACATTCCTTTCAAAACGGTTTGAAATAATATGAAAAGGTGTTATTCCTGTTCGATTGCCCTGTACACTTGACTCTGTTTGGCTTTGTTTCAGCAGAAGCATGTACCGACCCAGTGCCATTGGGCATTACAGATGGCAGCATTCCTGATGGTCGTATGACTGCATCCAGTGAAACACAGTATAACAAGGCCTATGATGCGCGTTTGAACCATCCAAACAAAGGGTACTGGCAGCCATTAAGGTAGAAAGTGAAATAAGAGAAACGACAGCCGACCATTGTCATAATATCCATTTGCTTCATTTACACAGATTTGTTTAATATTATACACAACGCTTGATATCTTTTGATTATTTTAAATACCGTACAGGCATTCTACCATCTGAGCCATCCATCCTCACGTTGGTGGTGTCCCAAATAGTAAATTTTCTGTGTTCGTTTGGCAGTCAGAATCCAATGTTCACTTTTCAATGACTTTCATATCAGTCAGTTTCCCTTGTGGTTATTTGATGATTATATTAATTAAAAAGCCGTATCCTCTTCGAGTCATGAACCGTTCCTAGGTTGCAACATTGTATGCTGTGTTTATCATTTAAACGATCCCTGGGGTATGGCGGTGTGTGTGTGGTTTCATGGCTTTTGACTGCCAAACGAACAAAGATAATTAACTATTTGGGACACAACCAACTTAGGGCTGGATTGCTCAGTTGGTATAAATCGCCTGTACGGTATTAAGGAGGTCTTGCCTGCTCCAGCTCCGTAATTTTTTTAGGGTTTAGTTTTAAATCACTTCAGTCAGTTTCCCTTGTGGTTATTTGATCTAACGCTATTATGAAAAAGTTCTTCATAGGACATCGAAATTTATATTATCCAATTTTATTTTGTACGCATAGCAACGACAATTCGTGGATCGAGATTGACCTGGTTGATAGTACAGTGGTGGCTGGAGTCATCACCCTAGGAAGCCATGTTACTTATCGTGTAACGAGGTTCAAGGTGTCGTACAAGGAGCAAGTCTCATCTAGCTACCAATACGTAACAGATGCTAACGGAGACACCAAGGTATGTACTAACTGGTAATCTATTGTAATGAGTTATTTCCTATACATATCCGCATTGTCGTAAGAAACAATACAGCTTATTTCCATTTGCACCTTGCTCCATAATGTGACTTAAGGTAATGTCATACTTTGGTTTTTGTCAAAAAAATGCAGATTCATCGGGGGAAAAAAACAAGAAAGATACAGCAACAGTCATGTGTACAATTTTTAGTTCCATACCGTGCCTACTTTTTGAGAACTAAAAATTGGCAAATGCCAACAGTATTTTGTTAATTCCTTCATGGATATTTGTGTATCTTTAAAAGATTGAAAGTCATAAAAAAATCAATTTATTTTAAAGCCACTTTTTCCCTGTTTAAACTTACTTTTTAAGTTAATAAAAAAAATAATTACATACAGGGAAAATGGCTTTTAAAGAAATGAATAAATTATCAGGAAAAACCCTGTTCAAGGTGAACTGTATCATTTAGTGTATTGATACATAAAAAAGCCTTTTTTTTTCTTTTAAATGGTCGTTTTAATATTTTCCGAAATGAAAGAACAAATGCATGCATGTACTTTTTTAGGTTTCAATATGAAAGCATGCATAATTAAATGGAACCCATCCACTCTTGTGGAAGATACATAATCGCCCAGGAATATGAACATGTTTATGTTCTATCACAACCTTTTCTCATTTCCAAGATATCAAAATTTGGTATACAAATTACCAAAGTCAATTGTTCTTAGTTGCACCACCCTTTGGTATTTTTAGTTGGATACCAACTTCGAATATTTTTGTGGAAATGTTGTGGGAGTCAAGTTGATCTAGCATGTCCTTCCTCGCATTTCACCTCAGGCGGATCGGAAGCGAGTCGAGCTCGGTTCACAGGTGGTTTGGGTGTTCAGTCCATACACCTGATTTTGATGGTTTTACCCAGAATATTACTTTGTGGTTTTCCTCCCCCTTCTAAAACGGTATCTTCTTCTCGTCGTCTTTCCATTAAAGGTTTCATCCGGCTTTCGGGCTACAGTGCCTAGGACGCTTTTGAGAAATCCTTGGCTTCATTACCAGAAATTAATAAATTATAAAAAGAAAAATTTGTTATGGCTATATCTTGTAAAAAGGTGGTGTCCGAACATGAAAATGTGCATATTTTTGGACATGCATTGTAAAAAATTGGAAAACATAATGTCAGAAAGTGGTCTGACACGGAATAACCCTCACTACAGATCTCTTGGGTTACTATTACAAACTTGAAATACAGAACTTATTCTTTGCTCATACATTAGGTATTTGACGGTAATGTGAATGATGCTACAACTGAAGTCACCAATATGTTTCATCAGAGCATTCTTGCAACTATCGTACGTGTTGAGCCGACTGAATGGGTAACTTTCGTCAAATTTCGACTCGAGTTGCTGGGATGTCGGTAATTTATTTCCTCCCAGATGAAGGTACACCACATACAAAATGTTAAGTGGCGGTGTACGAAATCAGTTTAGTGAATAATTATTATGACAGAATGGCTACGCGCTCTTTAATCTTAATATATTGAAAATATTTGTTGTTTAATCATCAAAATAAGCTCTTTTGCGCTAAAAGATAATGTACTTTAGGGAAAAAACATGTTTCCGGTTTCTGGTCATGGCTTGTACCTCAAAGTGGTGCGGTAAAGCAATTTTTTTTCTTTTGATCTTTTTGGCTCTCTTTTCCCCCTGCATTATAATTATACTTTGGAGTGCATAACCCTGCTACTATTAGAAGTGTGAATTTGCAACTTAAATTAATATAAGAACAATACAATTATCGGTTATAATTGAAATACACATCAAGGAGATAGAATAATGTAAACGATACTCAACGCCCTTCAATGGGCCGTATGCATAAAAAGAAGCAATTGCTTGCAAGCAATTGCTTCAAGCACAAGCAATTGCTTGTCAGGCAAAAGATCAAGCTTAAGCAATTGCTTAAATCCGTATGCATAAACTTTTGCTTCTGCTTAAACCTTTTGCTTGCTTTCAGCAGGCAATTGCTTGAGGTTTCAACAATAAGGACGCCATGCCGGCGTGAACACCATTCATGGGAGAGCAAAGGCGGGTTACGTAATATGTAACGTGGGTGGGGAGGCGATCAGTACAGGATGCCTAACACTCATACAAGCTCTATAGCAGGCAAAGACCAAAAATCATGACCAGTATTGGCAAAAGGATTGATGAAAAACAAATGAAGACAAGAGCGAAAACAAAACACAAACAGAATAATTTGCGATAGGTCGCTGGAGCTATTCTTCTCGATTTATTCTACTCCTGTACAACTTTCTCATGAACACGATAAATAAACGCAAACATCATGAGTAAGCAAGAGCTCAAGCTGGTATGACGGAGCTTCACAAAACGTAAGCAATTGCTCATAAGAGCAAGCAAAAGGTTCGTTTTATGCATACGTTTTCTATAGCAATTGCTTATCTTTAAGCAATTGCTTGCTGTCCGCAAGTTATTGCTTGTGCTTGTTAGCAAAAGATTTTGCTTGCAAGCAATGACTTATTTTTATGCATACGGATTCAAGTAAAAGGCTAGTACAAGCAATTGCTTCTTTTTATGCATACGGCCCAATGGCTTAGATAAGTACAAGACTATAATGTTACTCTTTTGTCCGGAATGATAAGGCCATGCGTGTGAACAGTGCGCAACAATTCCATCCATACTTTCTCCCTGAGTTTTGACTGTGGACATGTGACCATAAAATCGTTTCTTAAGGGTGTTCTTTGATTCCCCCACATACCGAATGTGGCGTACCCTGCAGGAAATGAGATAAATGAGGGCGCTGTTCAGCAGCAGCCATACTTCTTTTTATTTGTGATCATCTTTTAATTTTTTAATCCGTTTTTATCTGGTTTTGTATTTGCCATCAAGTCTCAATCGTAATGGAGCATGTTATGTTGACGTTTTGGATTGGTGTTTGGTGAAATTTGTGTCGTTTTAACTGTTGTGGAGTGTGATTTTTATGGTTTTTAACCCGGACGTGATCTCTCCTATCGGATTGTGTACATGACTATAATCATCATGGCCCAACGTAGATCGTATGCAACTCTACTATTCATGATCCTGTTGCTGTTTCCAAGGTACTTTTTATGCAAAGCGTCAGTACTCCACCGTGTGGATGGACACTCAATCAATGATTTCGGCTGCAGCAATCAGCATAATTCTTTACCAGGTAAAGTGGGCAAGAAACTAATTCCATTACACAACCGCTGTACTGGATTTCATCCCTCGAAGATGGCATTATGCAAGTGGTCCAACATGGACAAACCTGTTATGTTATTCCCGGCCATGACCCTCCAGAGGACATAACTGTTTATATGGATATATCAGTAAATCCTGGACCCGAGGAAAACATCTGTGACGTTCAAGAAAGCAACACACAGATGAGTACACGACTTCGTTACCATCGTTGTGATCTTTTGAACATTAGGGTCAACTTAGCCACAAAGCCCTGTCTGCTGATATCTGCTCTACCATAAAAGAT
Organism: Astropecten irregularis; assembly: GCA_963971285.1. NCBI lineage: Eukaryota > Metazoa > Echinodermata > Asteroidea > Paxillosida > Astropectinidae > Astropecten > Astropecten irregularis. The sequence goes on along the minus strand of OZ020251.1, from coordinate 5,737,003 downwards.
CTTGGTATAGAACGGCGCTACAGAGGTTGCAGAGCAGGCACCCATACCCGCAAACATATTTCAACAAGAATAACAAGTCCATGTTCTCTCAGCAACAGCTATCCTTCAGTTTGGGACCATGAACTGAAAGCTCAAAGACCGAGAGTTCTGACATCATTACTGAAGGTGCCTTAGGGTCCCAATCCAACCCAAGCATCTGTCCCATCTGTGTTGTTGACCAATGCTCAGTCTCTTGTCAACAAACTAGAAGAAGCTGAAGCTGTTTTCAGGATGAATAACTCTGATATCTGCATCATTAGTGAGACGTGGTTCCACTCTAAACTGCCTGGGAATTCCCTCAACATATATGATTATAACCTGTTCTCCAAGTCCCGTCAAGATCAACGTGGAGGAGGTGTGGCTGTTTACATAAAAAACCACATCAGTGCTAAATCAATCAACGATGTTACTGTACCTGAGGAGCTCGAGTGCCTGTGGGTGATGCTTCGACCTGAGCGACTTCCTCGAGGAGTGTCTGCTTTGGCAGTTTGTGCTGTTTATATTCCACCAGATTCACCCCATCAGGATCTACTTCTTGAACATTTGATTGACTCCACTGACACTCTACGTACTAATTACCCTGACATTGGTTTTATCATAGCAGGTGACTTTAATAGAGTAAAAATAGACATACTGGTGAAGGGTAACAGCTTTAAACAGGTTGTCAAATGTTCAACTAGAGCCCAAGCTACCTTGGATTTGATAATTACTAATATTGATAAGCTTTATAATGATCCTATATGTGTATCTCCTATCGGGAAAAGTGACCACAACTGCATTATTCTGAAACCCAAGAATAAACCTGAGCCAAATAAAATCCGGATGCGCACTGTTAGGCCGTTAAAAGATTCTGGCATCAATAGTTTTGGCACCTGGATCCAAAAACAGGAATGGGCTGAAGTGCACAACTCCACAGGTGTACAAGACAAGACTGATGCCTTTTACCGTTTACTGAATGAAGCAGTTGATTCTCACTTTCCGACAACAACCAAGAAAATATGTTACTCTGACCAACCATGGATAACGCCTAAGATTAAGAAACTCATTTCTACCCGTCAGGGTGCATTTGCTGCAGGTGATTCTAATAGATGGAGGGCATTACGTAATAAAATTAAACGAGAAATTAGGACTGCAAAAACCAATTATCATGCGGAAAGAGTTAGAAATCTTCAGAAACAAGTTCCTAGGAAATGGCATTTACAGATTTGAGTATGACGAGAAATAGTCATGAGGAACTGAGTATACATGTTCCAGATGTATGTGCAAATAATCATAATGTTATTGCTAATACTATTAATGACAAATTTGTCAATGTTGCATCAGGTCTTGAACCGTTGGATATATCAATGTTACCGGCCTTTTTGCCGGCACCTAAACCTCCCCCCATATTTGTACCCATGGGATGTATACAATGTGTTGAAAAAGGTGAATGCATCCAAAGCTACTGGTCCTGATGGGATATCGCCTAGACTTCTCAAAGAATTTGCCTATGAGCTTAGTGTTCCATTCACTGATATCTTAAATAGCTCATATAAAGAGGGAATCGTCCCGGTTCAGTGGAAAAAAGCAATTTTTATTCCGATTCCTAAGCAATATCCGGCAAATATTGATAAGTTGAGACCGGTGTCCTTGACGGATGGTTTTGCTAAAATCAGTGAAGACTTTGTTGTTAACTGGATTCTTAAGGATATCTCCAATACTATTGATAACAACCAGTATGGTAATGTGAAAGGAGTCAGTACTTCACGCTAGTCTGATGCACTTCTTGCACAGTGGGGCCGATGTACCTAATAATAGGGGTACTGTTGTCCTGACAGACTTTTCAAAGGCCTTTGATCTAATTGATCATACTCTCCTTATTAACAAATTTTTGCAATCCGGTGTCCGGGAATCAATTGTCCCTTGGATTTGTAATTTTGTTTCCAACAGACAGCAGTGTGTCAGATACAATCAGAGTTTATCTGACTTCAAAACAGCGAATGGCGGCCTTCCACAAGGAACCAAAATGGGTCCTCTGGGTTTTCAATGCTTTATTAATGATGCGGCATCAGACACCAATGTTAATGTTTGGAAGTATGTGGATGATTTAACACTGGCTGAAAATTGTCCAAGTTCTGCAATGGGTAATCTTCAAACAGAATTGGATAGTTTTGTTGCATGGACCAAGAAAAATAAGTAAGTTTAAAAACCATCTAAATGCCAGGCACTTCAAATCTGCTTTAAGAGAAACCCTCCGCAACCGACTTTAACCATTGACAATAAACCCCTCACATTTGTGCCCTCTGCTAAAATTTTAGGCATCAAGATTCAAAATGATTTAAAATGGGTTTGAGCAGATAAGCGAAATGGTAAAAAAAAAACAAATTGTAGGTTATACATGCTGCGTACTTTGAAGAAATTTGGTTTCAACACTGATGAATTGGCAGTTGTTTATAAAGGATATGTTAGACCTTTGTTAGAGTACGGGGATGTTGTGTGGAATTCCACGATTACTAGTGCTCAGATTTACACTTTAGAGAAGGTGCAAAAGAGAGCCTGTAAGATAATGTTGGGTAAAAATTACAACTCGTATAAAGATGCAATTAATGAGTGTGGAGTTAATACCCTCTCCAATCGTATAGGCATATTCACTGTAGTAAATTTGCACAGAAGTTGTCTACTTGTAGTCAGACAAAAGACCTTATCCCCCCTCTAAGGGAAAATATTCATGGTAGGAATTAACGTAACACTAACTCCGTCTCATTATTACCTTGTAGGACCACTCGATTTACAAAGAGCCCGATTCCATATTACATTGACTTATTGAATAATTAACCTTTTTGCCTTTTATCCCTTTGATGTCCATATTTTTTATTTTAATTGTTACCTTATGAAACTTTGATCTTGTTGTCCACTTTTCCCGCCACACCATACTTTCCCTTCCCCATGTATCCGCCTCCCCCTACCCTACCCCTCCTCCCTTGCAGCCTTTTCCCGCCCCTTCCATTTTTCCAAGTTATTGATGTATGTGCAATATTGCTTTATCGTATTGTTTTGTTTTTTTCTTTTATATTTTAAACATCAGTGCAATCTGGACCTTCTAGCTTATCTTTTTACTTTGTATTATTGTTGTATGTTGCTTGTGTGTGGTTAATGTTTCTTTTTTTAATAATGTAACACTCTTGCAATTTGTCCTGAGGGCCACTATAAGTGTGCAATAAACAAATACCAATACCAAAAAGATAAATGACATTATATGTAGTACAGGTAAGATTCTCTTTGGTCTTATGGTAAATATAAAGACGATCAAATATGCTAATATGACAATAGACAAGGGTTATTGATTGAATTATACACGTGCACATGTGGTAGTTACAGAGATTAATCGTTGTGTTAAACTGAACAGATTGTGGTGTAGAGTGTCTTTATATTCATTTTTTTGTTTTAAAATTAATGTGTTGCGTAGAGGATTTGACCAAACACAATTTAGTAACACAAATGATTTAGTAACACAATCGAATAATACAGACGGGAAACATACCTTTCATGATAATCAATCGGGCAATACAGCATCGTACAGTCAAAAACTTGATTAGATTCACGTGGAGACTGCATAGCCGTTGTCTCAGCAAATCAATGGACACGGACGAAGCACTGCACCATTGGTGTGATTGAACGGTAAATCTGAGGCTATGTCCACTTTATATAAAGAAATGCTGGACCTAGGGATGACTTATAAGAAATGCTGGACCTAGGGATGACATACCCCTATATTTTCTTGCAAATGTTGATATTGTAGGGCTTCTTATCAATTGTATTACATTGTAATACATTGATTCAGTGTTTTCACTGTTTTATCAATTTAAATGTTGTATGTTATTTGCAAGGTAAATTATGCTGGAGTGAATAAAACAGCAATAACATGTATAACGTCGACCACATTGGTTATTCTATTTTGACTGCATTGCGAAGCTTTCGATTCTTATAATTTCCAAATCAGGCTTCGCAGGCACAGCGATTCACGGGTTAAAATGTGGGAACCAGACAGAAATTGTCACGAAAATCCAGATCCTCTGTATATACGTTTTAAATGACAGGGGAACACCAAGAGAAGGACACAGTGTTCACATAAATCACCGTTAAAGGTACCCTTATACTTTGGAAAAAAATACAGGAGAACAATATCTAAAAGCCTCACTGATTAAATGATAACGATACATCATCATTTGAAAGCAGGGTATGGAGATGGTGCTAGTAGAAATAGCATACCGTTAAGATATTTCCGCCTGAAATTGTGTATTTATCCAGAAAATAGTAAAATAAAGACCGAAACAGTCTCGATCTCGGGATAAAAACCATTCTTTATGTTTTAAAAGAAATATTGAGTCGGTTTTCGCTATTTTCTAGTGACTCAGATGTCCGATTAAGCTCACATTTTCATATTTTTATAATTTCATGTACATGTTTAACTAGACAAAGTCTGACTGATGTTCTGTGACTTTTACCACTCACATATTATGTCTGTAATATGACGGCTACACAATTTCAATAAAAAAATCATAGGACACACCAGACTCAAATACATGCCAGCACGGCAAAGAATTCATGATATATACTGCACAGCATTCAGTTCCTCTGGGAGCGTTTAAAGTCGATTCATCCCCCCAAAAAAAATGTATATGAAAACTAAGAAGTTGATTTACCCTGATACATTATCTTTTCAAGATGACTTACTGAAACTAAGATGCCTAAATGTCATGGTGATCGTTATCCAGCCAAGGTAACTATCTTAAAAAAGACGACTTTGCTCTCACATTGCCAAAATTGTTTGTTATGTTATGAGGCCTTCTTTTAAAGCTTGGCCCCGGCTGCGGCTGCGGCTCCAGTTCCATTTCTCGAATTCATTTTAAAAATACGGGTATCAAAATATTAAACGTTTGGCTGCGGTTCGAAAGTCTAGTATCTTGTTTGAAAAGGAAAAGGGAGCTTCAGCGTCAATGCAAAATAAGCCACAACCAATATTTTCAGCACTTGGATAACAGAGACAAAGGAAAGGCCCCTGTATAACTCCTTATTGGCGCCCTCACTTGCCAGTAATGTGTCAATAATTAAGATCTGGGGTGCGTTCCGCTTGCGCGAACGTTGCCACCGTTTGCCAACGTTTGCAAACAACTTCGGGTGGAACGACTTGTGCGCCGCTAACGTTGGCGGGTGTTAGCAACAGTCGGCGAACATATTTCTGAGATGTTCGCGAATGTTCGCGTGTCATTTAAAAATGGTCGATATTTCCAAGATGGCATAACGGTAAGCAGACGACGTAATTTTTTTTGTGACGAAAGTAAAAACTGCAGTTTTTAAGATTGAAAATTTATCAAGTACTTCACAAATTGCACCACAGATAATTGGTACTTAATGATATGCTGCAGTACAAGTACTATCAGAAATTTCATCAATTATTTTGGACGCTGCAGGCATTCGACGCCATCTTTGTTACGACTGGACACCGCCATTTTACGGTTGTGTTCCACGCGCGCTCACAATCGGTTCCGGTTGTACGCAAACGTTGCCGCAAACGTTGAGACATGTTCGCGCAAGCGGAACGCACCCCAGTTCTGAAGGTTTGCAACCGAACAAAAACAATATAAATGTATAACATACTGAGCAGCGACGGACAACAGAGGGCGCTTGCTCAGCATTTCGCCGTATACCACACTAAATAAACTCCCGTTGTCCTTTGAAAAATCATCAACTTCACAGTTAAAAAAATCATTCAAGAGTCTCTCATTCTTTGGTACAAAATTACAAAAATATAATAATTTCATCTTTGAAAAGGCTACATTTAACGAAATGTGTTCACTACTACGATGACCAGTCTCATTATTTGTCTAAATTGCTTAATAGGGAGACGGGTTAGCATCTGAAAGTTAACATTTGGGAGACATCGGTCAATAGGGAGACATTTTGTTGTCTCCCAAAAACTATTTCTACATCTTAAAGACATATTTTTGATAGAAGACAGAGAAAGTGTTCTCAATATGAACATATGTCAATTACAAGTTCATTGGTTTGGAGGTTTAGAAAAAGGTAAGTTAAGTCGTGTGCACGTCCCTATGGGAATGTCTCCCTAAGTACCCATTATCGGTAATTATTATTATTATTATGAATACACTATTTATCATAATTTTACATCCAGTTTCCCTTACTATACTTACATATATGGTTTAATTATCCATTGTCGTTTATAACTTTATTTGACATGCACATAGCGCACGCTCCACTCTCAATCACAATCAAAGATGGAGAACTGACCATTAGGGCGCGTGGTAATTGGTATGGAGGTCGCCATTCTCCATACAAATTATACACGATCTGCTATATTGGTGTGCAAGGTTAATAGCGAGTAGTTTGTACACGGGACATATGAGAGCTGGGAGATTTATCAAAGAAAAGGGGAGTGTTGAGGTAAGATTTTGGCCCGAATTCGATTGAAACTTATTGTTTATTGTAAATATTAGAAATATTTGACATTGATGTGAAGCAGCTGAATATGAAAACGGCGATTTGTTGTGGTTTTCTGGACCTACTTTTGCAAGTTAACGCACATGTCGCTCATATCTCCGTACGTGGAGCGCGCGCCTTGGGCGCCCATGCATGGCGATTAGGCCCTACACGTTTCAGGGAGAGTTCCCCATCTTGCGCGAAGCGTTATATATGATCTTTGATCACCATCATGTTGTGGATATAGCAATTTCCAAGGCAGTGTGAGATGTGTATGATTGTGTGACCACTTCGAGTATTTTTTTTTTTGTTCACAAGGGTCGTCTTTCGATGACTTGCAACACATTGGCGAATCACGATGGGCGGAATCGGTCGACCCTTTCCACATGCCAATTGGGTCGACAAATTCCCTGCATTGTGATTGGCCAAAGCGTTGCAAACTCTTGGAGGCGCACTTCTGTGAATCTCCCTTATTACCTGGTGAATCTCTGTGGGCGACTTTCAAGGAGAATGGGTTAAGTACGTACGTGTATAGTTGGTTAACGAAGGGTAAGACACTTTATTCCGACTGTCCGACGTGTACAGGCTCTACGTCACGTAGGAGCCTACAATAATCCATACCGCTTCTATTTTTGCAAATATTGATATCTTACTCGTAGTAGTTTAGTAGGCCTTGAAAATAGGCTTGTAATCATTGTGCTACATTGTAATTATTTGACTCAGTGTTATCAAAACTTATATCAATTAAATATTGTATGTACATGGTGATTTACGGTGAGTGAATAAAACAGCAATAACATGTATAACGGCTAATTTGACTTCAACGCGAAGCGTTCAACTGTTATAATTCTTAGTCATAACTTCGCAGACACCACACTTCACGAGTTAACGCTTACGAGTTAAAAAAAGTTTGAACCAGACAGAAAGTGTTACGACAATCCAGAACCTGTGTATGTGTTTATAATGCAAGGAGACCACAATGTAGGACACTGACCACCCTTAAAGGTACCCTCATACTTACATGTTACTTGGTGATGCACGTGGGGGGAAATACATAAAAGACGAACTAATAAAAAAAACAATAGGGCCTACCAGTATTCGTCATGTGAAAGGATTTCGTCGAAAATATTTGATTAGAAATAAATAGATATCACACAAAAAATTAGATTCCTTCCTCTGCAAATTATCTGTGTTATCCAGCAACCAGGGCTGTGGCACTCATATACCACTAGTGCTCCTTATACTAGAGCAGATATCCTAAGAGGTAGCCCTGCACCGCATACAAGTGATTATGCAGCTATTTTTTTCTTGTGAATATGCATTAATAACATGTATACACGAGTTTACCAAACTGGGGTTGATCATGTAGTTCATCCATGGTTTGATTTATTCTGGCTGAAGACAAAGCACTGCTTTTTCTATTACTTCCATAAACTCCTACAGAATACACGTACAGAGAATACAATGTACAAGTCCTTTTCATGACAATAAAGCCATAATTTTCTTAAATTTATACCTTACATGTACATTTTCACAAGTATGAGTATAAGAAAAAAGTAACGGGAGTAGACTACAAGAACTAGAACACTGGAGCTGTTGGAACTACAGGATCATTGAAGCCACTTGTTAAAAGTCAGTGTCTGAATTACACACAGTACTATCTATGCAAAGCAGTATAGAGCCACGTTCAGGGCAAGCTGTGGCCTCTTTGCCTCACCAACATGACCAATGTCCTTGTATGTGAACTTGCTTATCAACCCCAACCCTCCCATGCGTACAACACAACACAAAAGCTGCTTACCACACATTAACATTAGCGGGTCTTGATAAAAAAAAACACCACATCACACTTACCACAATGGGCGTGGTGTATTGTGGTATTCAATTACCACACAGAAACCCATGTGTGGTAAAATGTGGTATGCAAGAGAGTTATTAAGGATAATGTTCGACTCACAATTACCGTCTGGTAGATACATTTTCTAAATCACCATCGATAATTACCATTGAAACTTACCAAATACATCAACTAAATGAAGAACCGTCAGTACAGCGGGTTATTGTTCAAATAAAGATCCTGCTAGAATGAAAATGTGTCGGGCCTCCTTACTCCAAGCATTTTGTAAAATAATGTCAGGTCATTTTTTTTTGCTGAAGAGCAGTTTGTAGCAGTTTATTACACGTACTTGTATTCAAATTAACATTACTTAAAATGGTTAATATCATGGGAAACATTTTTTCAAGCACACATTTTGGTGTAAGCAGTAAATTTATAAGCTTGAGAACTGTTTGGCAAAAGAGTGGAAATAATGCTCACCCACTCAACAAGTCAAAACTTGTCAACAACCAAACAAGTCTTTAAATTTAGAAACTGCTTGTAATTGCTCTTCAAAGCAATGATTGTCTTGTTAAATTACTTAAATACAAGTAAACAAAAAGATATTGTTGAGAAATGAAAGTTCAAAGCTTGTTTTAAATTTTGGTATTTGGCAAAATTCCTAAGTAACATAACAATGGGAGACTGGATCATGGAGAACCGGTCTTCAAGTCAACAGCGCACGCGCACGCATGCGAAAAACAACGCGCGCATGCTCACAATTGCACAAGCGTGGTTTGCGCATGCGCTGTTGACTCCAAAGTCTCCCATTGCATTTGCGGTCATTAAAACTATAAACATCCCAACGCAAGTAAAAAATTACCAAAATAATAAGAAAAAACGATTTTCTTAAAATGATGATGAGGTTGTGCATAAAAGCAAATTCCACAGTAACTATTAAATAAATCAAGAAATAGTCAAGGAAATATAATAACACTATATGTACATTATTTTGGGGCAAGTGGAATGTACGTAAATTGTAGTGCAATACTGTATATAAACATATTTTGTAACCTTGAATTATAAAACAATAATATAACATAAAAACCCTGACAAATTAGGTCTAAAGTTGCATACATGTACACCAAAACAAGGTACATGTACATGTAACATACTTTAGTATGTTGACATTTCATTATGCATGTATATGTTAAATTCCATCAGTGAATATCTACTTTAACTGAGTTACAATTATCATGAAACCATTCCATTTATACTTCTCAACATACATGTATTAAGTGTTTTATGTACTGATTTCATTCTTCAAATTTAAATTACAATTAACTCCCATTAAAATTGATATTCCAGCAAATTTGATCAGGGATTTGCTACTTGAGTTGTACACATTTATTCGTTACATTTTTAATCAGAAACAATCAGATGAGGAAATTGGAGTTGTAATAAAATACAGCACATGATACATTTGCCTATGATGGTGTGTTTTAAAGGGGTACTGAGTACATACATGTACATGTGCACTGTATATCTTGCCCCGACCTGATATATAAACCTTACAACTGTACAAAGCACAGTTACAGTAGCTGCTTCATAAATACATTTGAACATCAGTTATTTTACTATTAGCCTTTTAGAGGTATGGCAGATACAATATACATGTAGGAGGGCGCAATTTGGTTTTGGGTAAAATCCTTTGTGTTTGACTAAAAATTACCCACTTCAAACAGCGCCCTCCTATTGTATCTGCCATACTTTGAGTTTGAAAAGGCTAATGCAGTGTTTACACTGGCAAGAATTAAATAACAAATCAACATCATTAAAACTGGACAATTACATAATATCTTCAGAACAATGACTACATCGAGTGGTTATACCAGAGTGCGTTCTTTTTTTCGTAATAAATAGTCTTTATTAAAGACTATAAAATTTGCTCATACATTTTTAAGTACACGTTACATGTATAATGATATCTAAATGCTCTAAACATCACCAAAGAATATTCAATTTACTAACAAAAGACAAATAACAAAACTTGTAGCCCCCCAAAAAATAAATAAACAACAAAAAGGCAGTGAATTAATTACCTGCAGATTTCCAGACAAATTTTGCTCGCATACCTAAAAGCTCATAAAGATAAATGATGCATGGTAGCTCTGAAAGTGGCAGAAGTGCATATGTATAACATATGAGTATTCATGATCATCTATACTTCCTCGTTAAATGTGGCAGTTATACCGTCTGGAAAGCTATTTTTGGCAGTTACTATGATTACAAATTTATTGGTTAGTGATTTATTCATTAAATAACAAAAACAATTATTTCAGTTACCAAACAACGTGGCTAAAACAGTGGAATGCTGCTTAAACATGTTAAAAGAACACCGCCATACCAAACAACATAATGAAGTTACATGTAAATACCAAACATCATCCTTGGCACCTAGTTTTTTGTGTAACAAAAAATACTGAAATACCAAACCACTGCCGGCTTAATAGCTCTGTAACAGATAATTTAGGTGGACTCTGTTTTGCTGGTATAGCAGAGTTCCACTGTAATCATGGTAATATTATTGTCAATATTTCACAGCCCATCATATTTCAGCAACTACATAAATATACAGACAGCTTAAATTCCCAAGAAAAAGACAAAGAAAATTCAATCATTAATGATTTCCATAGACTTTCAAGACTTTCAGTCAAGCACAATTTAGCAATACAAATTTGGTTGTAGAAATTGAGTGGTTCAGGAAAGTAAAAAAAAGAAATACATCAGGTAAAATGCATAATATGACATGAAACATTCCTACAATAAAATGCATTATTAACTTTGTACGATTTTCAATCATACCATTGGTTTCTATTGCACCATTTATGAAATGTAAAGCTGCAAATTGTGCAGCTGCTAATCAAACAAATCTTCTGTTAAGCAGATAACAAATTCTGCTAAGCTAATAAATATAGGACAAAATCACAAATTTCACATAATACTGAGCTGTGATTATTACTTGGATGATTTCTGGCTAAGCATTGACAGTTTTATTTTTTTTGCTAATTATAAGCAGAATCGCAGGCAGATCCATATAAAAAGGGATCCTACTAACTTAAACATGTTTACAGTTGATCTGTGCATTTCGCGTTCAAAAATGGGGCTGTCTGTGTCTGTTTTTGAAACACCCAGTCTATGCGTGTACATGTAAACACAATGCACTTTCACGGTCTGCAAGAGTGAAGCCCGCCAACTCGTACCTAATACTTTATAGTGTGATGTTTGTGTAATGCATGCTGCAGGCCTGACATTACATGTAAGTTCTGAGAGGGGCAAGGCCACTTTTCCATTGCAAGAGGCACTTCCATTGGAAAATCATAATGTCTATGGAAATATTTGAAGGGGCACCGAGGCCAAGAACTGAACCGGGGCAACGAAAGCCATGGCCTCTGTGGCCTCCGTTTAATTCCAGGCTTGCATGCTGGCCATATTGTGTATGTGGAGTGGCTGTGGCAATGCAGCCGAAGTTCCGCACAGCAAGCCTTAATGTCGATTTTGATATCTGCTGACATCCCTACTTAATGTGAAAGACTGAAATACCTATTGGTGCCAAGGGGTGCCACCTTTCCCTAAAAGAACCTGGCATTCTCAGATACAGTAGGCCAGAATTGTGCATTACAGGTTTATCAGATTTTGTGCACAAATTCCAATATTTGGCCGTAAGGGCCTACACTGTACGCGAAAAAGGGTTGGCTTACTGTAGGTAAGGCTCTACATTTATGACTCCTGGTTGAATTCACAAAGGGCAAAGATTAAGCTTAAATGTATTGAAACTGACCTCAACAAATTGGGCGATTCCAGTGCACCTCAAAGAGTGTGCAACGCGTTGGCCAATCACAATGCACGGTATTTGTCGTCAAAATGCGCACTTGGAAACTAAGGGCCTGTTTGTTTATGGTGAATCCTGCGGATCCGGATCCCGTTTTTGCGTACCCTGCATAGGACATGGATCCCAAATTCAGGGATCCTTTGCATTTATCAAACAGGGCCTAAGGGTCAACAGATTCCAAGCATTGTGATTGGCCAAGGGGTTGCAACTCTTGGTTTTGGAGGCGCACTACTTGTATTCGCTCAAATTGCTAAGCAAAGAGTGATCGTGTCACAGTACACATCAATATCATTGACAACTCAAAGTTAAGATTAACCCTTACCCTCTGCACCTCCCATGCCTACCACACAAGACGGAACCTGCTTACCACAATTAACCACTGTCTTCACAGAGGAACTGGATCATAAACCACACATTACCAATAAACCACACTGTGGTGTATTGTGGTATTCAGGATACCACATTAAGGCTGTGTCCCAATTCACTGGATAGAACTGGATTCAGCCAGTAGAATTGGGACGCGCCTTTGGCCGTGTAGACGCGCCATTGGGACGATTTAAATCCATACGCACAACTGAGGTTATAGCCTTGACCAAGGCTATGAAGCTGTTCCCGGCGAGCGATCAGGGGCACCCCGCCCTACTGTCCCCGTACCGTACGTACCGCGTACCGAGCCAGCTAGCTGCACGGATACGTACCGTGCATACGTACACGCATACGTACAGTATCCGCCCCCAGTTGAGGCTGGATCATAGCCTTGACGCAACCGTCAGTCTTTTCTTATGTGTTTCTTTACATTTTCGGCCAATATTGGCCGAAGATTTTTTATGTGCATATATAAAACGGTATCCAATCAAACTCCGTGATCTTTGACCGGATATGCATATTCATGAGCTTTTCACTGTGTGTAGGCCTACGCGTGTAACACATGACGATGGTGCGGCATGTCAGTACACGTATATTGTAGCGTATACAAAACAATGGCGGTGTCGCGGACTCGACTCGTTCGTTATCCGAGAAGCAAATGTAAGTCTCAACTCTGGCGTTCATAAGTTACAAATTGAGGATTTTCCACTTGAGTAGCGGACTGCCCTTCAGTACTTTCTTGAAGGACACGATGATTTGGTAAATTTGCCGACCAGATTCCGGAAATCTCAGCGCCGTAAGATTGTGCAGTACTTAAAAATATTCATTTTTCTCGACAGCCATTATCCAATGAGAGAAGACTGTTTACCATAGCGGCTATAATTATCATAATTATCAAATCGCGCTTGCGTCAAGGCTATGATCCTTGCTGAACCAGGGCCGGCGGTTACTGTACGTATGCGTGTGTGCGTGGTCGGTACGCACCGGGTGCCCCGTACTGATCGCTCGCCGGGAACAGCTTCATAGCCTTGGTCAAGGCTACTGAGGTTATGGCAAGCCAAATACCCAATAATTCGATAAACACTGTTTATTCGGGGGAAAGACACTCTTTATCGAGATAAAATTTGTTTATTACAGAGTTTTTCTCAAAAATCAGTGTTTATCATGTTGGAATATAGTGTTTATTATCTCCAATGAATAGGGTTTATCAAATTATTTGGCATTTGGCTTGCATTATAAAGTTGGCCCGGCCACAACGAAGTCACCTACCCTTATGGCTTGATATTCATGACGTCGCGGCCACAGCCGCAGTCGCAGCCAGTCAATTGGGACGCGGCAACAAGATGGCCGCACTGGCAATTGCCGCAGCCACGGCCGCAGCCAGTGAATTGGGACACGGCCTGACAACGGGAAAAAGCAGGATTGGTAAACTGTGGTATGCAGGAGGATTAAGATTAATCTAAGTATTTTGAGAATGGCCAAATCCTACCAACAAAGTTTTTGCCTTGTCCTTTCTATCTGTCTATCCTTCCCGTTCCGTTTGAAAAAAGTATGTTTAGTTGTTCATTTTGTTCCATGTCCGGACAATTGAGTCAAAACTGTTAAAGCAACTATTGAAAGTTATTGCACGCTGTGCAGCAACTCTCTAAAGGCATGTACATGTCATTCAATGTTGGCTTTGGCAGCACACGACTCATCATTTTGCATGGTTGAGTCACACACATGCAAATTTCTCACCTCAATTACTACCCCTTGAGTGAATTAACTCTTTGGTTCTCACTGGTCCTATCTCTCTGGCTTCCTGTTTCTTGTCTCTGCCATCTTCCTCCTCACCTACGAAGTCCGCCAGCTCCCTATGTTCCTCCAGAGCCTCCTTGAAGTAATCGATCTTGGTCAAGAAGGCCTTCAGTGCCCCCATGTACTCGTCCCGATGCTTGTACATGTGGCTAACATGCGGCGAGTCTTCAAAGGCCTTGGTGTAGACGTTGTCGTAGCCCATGGCTCCTTTGAGGCTGGAGATGACGCGCTCGTTGGACTCTGCCGTGCCGACGGGATCGGCATGGGAGTACAAGAAGAGGGCTGGTGCGGAGCAGGGGTTATGATGGAAAGTGTGAGAGCTCTTGTAGTAGTGCTTGGTGGCTGCTGAATGCATAACACGCAGGTATACACGTAGACTGCCTTGCATGCTCAGCTGGCCAAGGCGGTTCTTAACAAGGGCCTGTTGGAAGAAAAAAAAGGAATTTCAGTTCCATATATAAGAAAGTAACATGTCGATGAATATAACAATGAGTGCTCAAATGACTCGGGTGCACGGGAAAGGCGAGTCCAGTCACTGCCAACGATGATCCTCGAGCGCCGGGGTACGCAGCCATCAGCGGCTCCTGGACCAATCTCAGTTTTAAAAAAACAACATGCCACACCCTTGTTGTCGTCTGGTAGTGTCCGAGTGTAGGCAAAGGTGGCTGTATTCTGGGGCTGTCCATAAAGTACGTACGCTCGAAATGGCGACTTTTTGGACAAACCCTCCCCCTCCCCCCCCCCCCCCCCCCCCCCTGGCATACGCATTGGTCCCACCCCCCTCCCCCTGTAGGCCTACGCATACGAATTCCACATTAGGTTTTCACTTTTCGTAGTGTCTTGCCTAAGCATCATTAAGATGTCAAAGTAATCGGGGTCGGTGTACCGTTATTGGGACGTCCCTTTCAAATTCTGTGAAAAATGACTAAAGTGTAACCGTTTTTTTTTAAATTACAAACGTAATTTACTATTTTTTATATGCTGAATAAGAAAAAAAAAGAAAAAACGAAACAATCCCGGTGCTTTTTTCTCGTTTTTCCCCATCTCTTTTTGCGCGAAATGATTATGCACATTTTTCGTTTGCATATGGAACGCTTTGGCCTTAAACCCCCCCCCCCCTCCCCCTGTACGCATGGCCTACGCATTGGTAACAACCCCACCTCCCCCCCTTAGTGCGCATGTACTTTATGGACGGCCCCTCTGTGGAATGTCCAGTCAGCATCCCGTTCCGTACACCCGAGTCATAAGAGAGCGATGATGATGTACTGGCACTGGGTTGTGTGGCACTCTAGGCAGACTATAAAGTGACCTTTGTGCCATTGACAGTGCAGTAGGAGCATGGAGTCAAGTAATGTAGTAAGTCTGTTCTAGAGATAGAGTAAGGCAAGGAGGGCACCATGATCCTTGGGTCATACTGCGTAACTGGTGTCCTGAGTGGTCAAGCCATGTACCGTGCAATTTAAGAGCACTGGCTCAGCCGACTGGTTGCAGGCTCTCAACACCTCCACGAGGGACTTTCATGTACAAGTATGTAGATCGTGAACCAAACATTACAACACAAACCAAACTGCGGTGTATTACCACACAAAAAGAAAACATGGGCAGACATGCCAACCTTAAAAATCACACCGGAATGCCAAAATATTTTTGGTTTTGTTGTTGTTTTTGCATAATAAACAGGAAAGATAAGCTGATTGAGCTCACTTGACTTGTTTTACTGCACAGCTACATGTACAAACTACATGTACTTCAACTTGAATATATATTGATGATGGATTTAGTGGACATACATGTACTATACGCCACATTTACTACACGAAAAACCATGGGTAAACAGTTGTACGGAGGTAAGTTAGGGTTAAATAAAAAACATACCTTTGAAATACCGATTGGTATGTTTTGCAAGTCCACGGGACTGTCGTAAATCTGACCAATAATGCGACTCGTTATTTCCTGTGATTCTGTCTGTGAGGCCAGCATTCGCTGGAGGATCTCGCCGTACAGGTAGCCGCCAACGGAGAACCCGTGCACCAGGATCTTTCGATCTCGCTGATCTTTGCTCTGCAAGAAATTGACCACGTCTCGGGCGATGACTTGAGTTCCGACTGTTGGCAACATCAGCTACAAGAAAGACCAAGAATAATTCCATGTCAAAACCTTTGTAGGCAGTGGTTCCATGCTCTATCCTTTTTAAATTTTATACACGAATCAGACTTCATGTAATTTGTAATTGGCTCTGCGGTGTATCAGAGGACATACAACCTGCAGTATTAAAGGTAGTAACATACTTTGGTTTTTGTCAAAGAAGTACAAATTCATGGGCAACAATATCAAGGAAGATACAGTAACAGTCATCTGTGAAAATTTCAGTCCCATACGTTGCCCACTTTTTGAGAAAACAGTGAAAAACAGCCACAATATTTCTTAAGTCTTTTCTCGTTTATTTTTGATCTTTTAAAACATCAAAAAGATTTTCGGTCATTGTTTTACTAATTTCTGGATAAATACACCATTTCAGGTGGAAATATTTTAACGGATACATGTTTCTACCACCATCATCTTCATACATGTCATACCCTGAAAGTTATATACGTAAATCTGTGAACATTTCTGTTTTGGGCTCTTACCAAAGTATGATACAACCTTTAAAGAGTGAGGCAGAGCATGATTTTGTTTTTGCCACCAATCATGCCAATAGGCGGACGGGGACACTGCAGTAATGGCGGATGGTATGACGTGCTGTCAGATCGGTATAATCAAATAGCCACGAGAAACTGATTATATTACCCTGCTCACTTGCAACATACATGTAAGACAAGCATGGTAAGTGCTGCTCACCACACATTACCACATTCTCCACAGGGAAACTAGATCATACATGTGAACCACACATAAGGCCCCCTATCACACAAACCACAATTTGGCGTATTGTGAAAAATCATGTGTAGTAAACTGTGGTGCTGAGATTGGTTAAAATGTAGTATTGAACAGGTGACCGTGAAACTAGACAACCGCCAAAGGTGGGATTAGGACCTGTGATCTCCAAGTCATCAACTGAGCCATACAGATGAGCCAGTCACATGTTAACAGCGTCTTACCAGTAAATTGTCTGCTACATATGAAAAGCAATGGTGCCATTTGTACAAATGAGCCAACTTGATCTCAATTCTACTGAAATGTCAAATTTGATCAAGGTTTCTCTCACGATCCATAGAGAGTAATGTACCCAATGGAAAATTGAAAAAGACAAAGCAAGTACATACTGTACATGTGAACCAGGAAAATGACCCGGGGCACCAATGAAGTGACGACATGCACTACAATGACCAACTGGCCATGGGTACCAGGGCACCTTGACCAGAACAATGACATTGCATAAGGAGAGGAAAACAATGGATCTGAGGCAACGAGGATATGGAGTCAGGGCAACAAGGCAATGCATTATTTAAGGGCAACAAGACAATACACCGATCCATTAGGCCACGCCCACCATAGCAACGTGCAAGCAACAATGCACACGCACATCAAATGTCACGATCGGCCACACACGAAGCATCGCATACTCTCAACCACAGAAAGAACCTATCTCTCTGTTGGACTTTGGTTTTGCAAAAGGCCAAAAATGAACATTTCCTCTCAGCCAGGGCATCGAGAGTCAGAAATATAATGTAAGTATAAACACTGCTTGACCATGGTTCAGAATAAAACTCGGATTTGTCATAGAATTGCCTTGTATATATACGAAACAAAAGTAAACTCAACGAAAAGTGTGTAGTAAAGAATACACAATTTAAAACATTTTGTCGGACAAAATGGCGGTTATTTGTCAGACCTTAAATAACGCGCTGTGATTGGTCAATTTGTCAGGGGGCGTGGCCTACTGGATCGGTGTATTGACTTGGGCCAACAAGAAAATGAATTTGTAAGGGTAACAAGACTATGGATATAGGGCAAAAAGGCAATGGATTATTAAAGGCAACAAGAAAAAGAATTTTGGGCAACAAGGCAATGGACTTGGGCCAACACTTGAGGCAATCGACAAGGGACAACAAAGGCAATTGCCTTCACCTGTTCACTGTTACATTATGAACGAATGAAATTACGCTCAACGTCTAAATATTTGAGTCATCACCTGCATTGGGCGGAGTTTCACGGTGAGAACATCGCAGCCCCTACTCAGGTAGAAGTCGGCAAAGTTGTCCAGGTGGCGTTGCTTGGCCGCAAGCCAACTCAGCAGCAACACCAGGGGGCGGTCTTTGGAGGACTTATTGCTGTTGCCTGGGCTCGCCTTCTGGAGGGAGAGGTTACTGTTGATCTTGATGACGGGAGCCTGTGGCTTACGGTCCACCGGAGTGCCATAGCAACGCACAATGTTGGGTTGCCAGGGAAACTATACAAAATTGAGATAAAAATATTGGAATGTGTCAATTTCAATGTAAAAGTAACAAGAAATACATGTTTAGGAAGATGGTGTTCAAATCATTAGATATTATTATTCGTGTATCTCATACAATATATACATGTAGATCTCTCAAATATTTTATCATCAAATGACCACAAGGGAAACTGACTGATTTTAAAGTCATTGAAAAGTGATCAAAGAAACATTAACTGGAGCGGGATTTGAACCAGCGACCTCCTGAATACCGTTCAGGCGCTCGGTGATTATATTAAATAAAAGCCATAAAGGCCTATCCTCTTTGAGTGATCCCCCATACATGTACCGTTCCCACGTTGCAGCATTGCTGCGTGTATCATTGAAGTGATCCTTGCAGGCTTGCACTATTGGAGTCACCAGCAACCAACATGACCAACGTAGGGCTGGATGGCTCAGTTGGTGACCGCCTGTACAGTATTTACACACATGTACATACTATAGGAGGTCGCCGGTTCGAATCCCAATCCAGTAAATTTTTCTTTGCTCACTTTTCAGTGTCTCAAATATTTTAACGGTATGTTTCTACCAGAACCAACTTCATACCCTGAAAAGACAACAAAGACATCGCAAATCAGCTTAAAAATCGCTCCATCTCTTCTCCGATTGTCAGGGATGAAATGAAGCTTATTTATTGTCATCACGATCATTCCCTTTGATGAAAATAATATTTTCCAATGGAAATCCAGACGATCGTTTCAGACTTTTTTGGATTGTCTATCTTGTGTGGTTCTCCACCACACACACGTGACTTCATGCTTGTTTCTAATTGGCGGAGAGTCAATCCAAGATGGTGGACAATCTTAAACAATGTCAAAATTTCCATCAGAAAACATTGATTTTCATCAAACGGAATGATCGTGATTACAAATAAATAAGCTGCATTTCATCCCAGTCTAGGTTTAGTACACTCAAGTAAGCTGGTACCGAGCTTCTACTCACCTAAAATTTAGGCGAGTATAGAAGCTGGGAACCAGCTAACCTGAGTGTACTAAACTTCAGGAACCCCCGATTTTAGTATACACCACCATTATTACTAGACCCAGTAACTGGGGCGCTGAACTCCATTTTTTATTTTTGGGCAGGTTGGGGTTGATGGTCTGTCTAGCGCCCCAGTGAATCCCATTAAGTTAAATGTGTTGTACAAAAAAAAAATTGCAATTTTTGTACTTCACGGTACTTGCGCCGAAAATGTCCCCAAATGACAACAAAGACACCGCAAATCAGCTTGAAAATCGCTCCATCTCTTCTCCGATTGTCAGGGATGAAATGCAGCTTAAATTTATTTGTAATCACGATCATTCCGTTTGATGAAAAACAATGTTTTCCGATGGAAATTTTGACCAATTTTGACATCGTTTAAGATCGTCCACCATCTTGGATTGACTCTCCGCCAATTAGAAACAAGCATGAAGTCACGTGTGTGTGGCGGAGAACCACACAAGATGGCGGACAATCCAAAAAAGTCTGAAACGATCATCTGGATTTCCATCGGGAATTTTTTTTTCATCAAACGGAATGATCGTGATTTACAAGCTGATTTGCGATGTCTTTGTTGTCATTTGGGGACATTTTCGGCGCAAGTACCGTGAAGTACAAAAATTGCAAGTTTTTTCTGTGTAGGCCCACAACACATTTAGGCCCTAACCTTTTTTTTATGGGATTCACTGGGGCGCTAGACCGACCGTCAGCCCCAAAAATTAAAAAAGGGAGTTCAGCGCCCCAGTTACTGGGTCTACATTATTACTACATGTATAACTTATAAGCTGATAAGTATTAGGCCTACTAAAGTCTATTACTATTTATTTCTGGTAATGACACCAAGGATGTCTCAAAAGTGCCCTAAGTAACAGTTAGGCACTGTACATGTAGCTCGCAAGCCTGATGAAACCTGTTGGAAAGAATCAAAGATGATGAGATGATCGTCCAGTCATGTGTTTTCACCCGACATGTGTTTTCGCTCCCCAAATTCGACTCCCGTTTACTGCGAGATCGTGCGAGATTCTTTGTGATCAGTATCCCTGAAGTGATGACTACACTCAGGGCTGTCTCCGACATTCAGGATGATGAGAATAAAGTTTCCAGTCGTAAGTGATACTCAAAAGTTAAAATACTATGTGATTTTGGGTGTATATTACAAATTGCATTTTAAGGCTAATGTTCAAATGTTTATAAAAGACACAATCTGTGGTCAAAAATTCCAAACTAAACTGTCGTCTCCTCAAGCAACTTTCATTCTTCCGATGTCAGACAGCAGGCCATATGACCCTGTTCCTGTTGCGATCTGGGTTTTTATGGCGTGCCAATGAGACAAAAGTGTAAAAGTCTCTCTCTAATCAGAGTGACAGTGTTTTGTTTTTCTCCTTTAAATTTTAACTTTGATAAGCTGATGCATCCATGTTTAGGCCTCTCATAATGATGCCAGATATTATGAAAAATGCTGTGATAATATTTCGCATCAAGATAAACAATTAGATTTAATTTTATTTGCCTATAGATAAATATGTCATGCATGATATTGTTGATAAATTATCTATAATTCACAATCTTGGAATCAAGAATGTTTTGGAACCTTTTTAAAATAAACTCAATTGACCCAGTAAGAAGAATCGAGTCAGGACAATATTCAAGCCATTTTTGAGTGACTTGGTGCCATAGCTACTCCGATGTCAATGAACTTTGCCGCTCAGCCAAGGGGGTGAAAACACATGACGTCGCGTTAACATAGCGGAATTGTTGTCCCTGTAAATGACGGACAATATCAAAGAAAAGACTTTGAACTTCAAGGATTTTTACAGATAATAATCTGGAAGTGTCCAGTTGAAAGATTTGATGAGTGATTTTCTGATATTCCATTTCGTTTCCATTTTTGAGAAACTTAAGTGTTATCGGAGCGAAAACCGATAACTGCATAGCCTTGACCAAGGCTATGAAGCTGTTCCCGGCGAGCGATCAGTACGGGGCACCCGGTACGTACCGATCTAGCTGAGCTGCACGGATGTACCATACATGCACCCACACGACACGCATACGTACGTACAGTAACCGCCGGCCCCGGTTCAGCCAGGATCATAGCCTTGACGTAAGCGCGATTTGATTATTATGATAATTATAGCCGCTATGGTAAACACTAAACAGTCTTCTCTCATTGGATAACGGCTGTCGAGAAAAATGAATATTTATAAGTACTGCACAATCTTACGGTGCTGAGATTTCCGGAATCTGGTCGGCAAAGTTACCAAATCATCGTGTCCTTCAAGAAAGTACTGATGGGCAGTCCGCTACTCAGGTGGTAAATTCCTTAATTTGTAACTTATCGACGCCAGAGTTGAGACTTACATTTACTTCTCGGATAACGAACGAGTCGAGTCCGCGACACCGCCATCGTTTTGTATACGCTACAATATACATGTACTGACACGCCATGTCCAATCGCCATGACTTGTGTACAAACTACAATGACGTAGGCTTACACACAGTGAAAAGCTCATGAATAATTTATGCATATCCGGTCAAAGATCACGGAGTTTGATTGGATACTGTTTTATATATTATGCACATAAAAAATCTTCGGGGAAATTCCACGCAAGTGCGACATGAGTGTCAAAATTTCAAAATGCTTTTCTCCCAAATATCTTTTGCAAAAGTGACAGGGTATATGCTGAAGCTTCTAGAAATAAAAAAAAATTGTCTCTAGACCAATTATTTTTTAAGTTACAGCACTCTGTACAGCACTCGATGCTACATTTATGCTGCAAATTGGAGGTAAGAACATAAAATGTATTTGGGTCTGTCCTAGGCTTGGGCGATTCCACGCTGGAATCGATGAGAATCGATTCCAAAATTGGAATCGGAATCGCGATTCCATTTTTTTTCGGAACCGATTCCGTGAATTTTTCGATTTTGTGTTTTTGAGTTTCGATTCCAAAATGCGCTGAGCGATTCTTTGGTCGTTCGATTGAACAAACGATGAATGAAACGATTGCATTCTTCCAAGAAATGAATCCTGGCTGATTAACACATCACAGAACTTATAAACTGCGTGCGGCACCGTCTGTTTTGTCGAATTTGCACGATCAATGGATGCATAGCTCTGTAGGATTAGTTGGAAAAGTTTATAAAACATGCGACAACGATCGTTGCAGCGACATATTAAAATACATGAGATTCTGGTCTCAATCTACGTGCATGTTCGTTCCGGAATCTTGCGTTGATTTGGTGCCGGCAACCTTACAGAATATTCAGTCAGAGTTGATGACTTTCTCAGCGTGACAAGTCACATTTCTTACCGCGAATCTGCTCTGAGGCCGGCCGAAACCCACGGTACCGAGCGCAACTTGACTGCACCAAACACACACGTTGTACATGTCATACAAGTACGCTTGCACTTCCGGCCCGATTCCAAATTTGCCACTGTGTACTTCGCTGGTGCACGTTTGTATGCTTTGAATGGTGCGGCGCGGTTACCAATCTTGGAGTTTTCTGGATGCAATGCTGCTGCATGGGCCGGGCCATGCGGCCACGTGGTACGCGTGTGCATGTGGTGTGCTGTGTCCATTGTCCAATAATATTATCGGACACAACATTTTGTGACAGCGCACCGATCAGGTAGGCCACGCCTCTTGACAAATTGCCCAATCACAACGCACTATTTAAGATCAGACAAATTGCCGCCATTTTGTCTGATAAAATTCTTTACTACATACACATTTTTCGTTGATTTTACTTTTGTTTTGGAAGACAATTCTTTTACAAACCCGAGTTTTATTCTTAACCATGGTCAAATGGTGTTTGTATTTTCATTATATTTCTGACTCTGTCCACACTAATGCATACATTTGATAACTTTTGGTGCTAACGTGGGAGGTGGATTTAGAATAAGTTTTTATGCTAAATTTTGTTTCCTAAACATTCCTGTATTCATTCTTAGTTAAACTGAAAAATGAATAGGCTGATTCATTGGATAAGTAGGAAGTTATAAGGGCATCTATAAGATGAAATTAATGATAACGTTTGTTACATGGACAGACATTCTTGAATTGTACAGGTATATTTTTGTCATAATTCAATGCAGACTTGTTCCATTATATTACTTTAGTGATGTGCAAATCATCTTTAACAATTAAAGCATCCTATGTGTTATTTATGAAATAAGGATACATCTTGAATATCGTTCATAACTGGACAGACATTTCAGGACAAAATGTCTGTCCCCGTAACAAACGTGAAATCTTGAAGATGTAGAAACTGTTGTTCAAAAATACCTCTAGTAATAAATTATAATTAGCCAGTAGCCATCCCACAATGGAAAGCTTTGCATTTAAGGAACAAAATGTGGGATAATTAATTATTTTCAGTATTAAATGCCAGCAGTAAATGATAAAATGTCTGTCCATGTTACAAACGTTACATCTTGAAGATGACTCTGTAATATATATCTTGAGTGCTTTGAAATCTATCAAACTTTTTGGCTGGCCAAGTTCTTACAAGAATAAGGGATGTAGTGAAAGAGAAAACATGGCAAATTACTTGATGTATCAACTCCTGTGCTTGGTTCCCTCAAAAAGTCATGTGTATGCATTAGTGTGGACAGACCCATTTCTTTTCATATTTTTCATCAATCTGATGATATCTAATTTAATTTTGTGTTAAAATACCAGCTTTGAGTGTATGTTTTAAGGAACATAACTTTTATTTAAATATATTTTGTAAGATACCCATGATGCATGATCAAAATATTTGCTTAGGGTTGATGTACAATGTAATGTCAGTCACGAAAAACAATTTTTTTTCCTATAAAAGTAAGCAAGATAGTAATTAGAATCTGCCTAGTTCATTATTTTCTTGGTTTGGGCTGTGGGTAGTGCAGTAGTGTCATAAAGTGACCTGATGATTGTTATTCAAAGATTTGGTAAATAGTACAAATGTGTAATGTCAGTCACGATAAATTGCCATATTGTAATGTCAGTCACGTCAATACTTTTAGTCAATGGAAGAAATTTTGAACAGTGAATGGGCTGATAACTTCTCTAGTATTGTACCCACATTCCTACAATGACATTTAATCATGCTGAAATAATGCTCTTAGATCTAACATACTTGTTTTTGGTATTTTAAATCCACCGTCATCAATGTTATGCTTGTAAGTGAATAATACATGGATTTTGTTTTGGTCAAATGCACCCCATGTTAACACTCATTCAACATGAATAGTTATTTACATTTGATTGAAGTAAAAGTAATTTTATGCAGTCTTTTACTTTTTTGAATAGGGGCATACATTACAAGGGTCTCACACTACATAATTCGTACAAGAGGGTCAAGAGGATGCCAAAGACAGGAGCAGAGAGACAGGCCGAGTGCAGGAAAAATGTGAAAGAAAGAGGATTAAATGCAGCACACAAGCAGACAAGGAAAGGAACAAAGGTCACCAAAAAGAGAAAAAAAGGACAAACTACATGTATCTATTAAAGACTTGTCAGAGAAAGTTGTGAAAGGTGTTTATACAAATTTTGCAGTCAATGATTGGTGTGTTGTTGACTAATTATGAGGGTGAGCTCTTCCCTGGGGCATTAATTTAAGTTGTGTGTCCGAATGACAACTCCGAAGTGTAGTCATGGTAAAAGATGGTGATAATACTAGAAGTGGTCATTGAGAAAGGACAAAATACACTATAAAACACCACAGACACAATAAGGAGAAAGTTGGAAGCTCAAATGTCTGTGAACATACATGTACATGTAACTTTGATGGCTTACAGCAATGCTTAAATATTTTTAATATACATATGTACATATGCATATCAATGTACACTGTACATGTACATATATGTACATACAGGTGTGTAGCCTTCTTTTCTCTCATTTACAAGCTTTAATCATCTTAGAATTGTAATGATTCCTTTAAATATAGTATGAACAGTCAATTGATACTTCTCTTGTTGACAGAAAGTGTATTATTTAAGTGTTGAATTGTTGCTACTGTTAACATCTGTTATGGATCTAACACATAATGTCAGTCACGGTAATGTCAGTCACGGAGGTTAATTTGCATATTCGTTAAGAAATTAATTAAAAGTTTTTCCCATCTTACTACATTTGTTTGTTACCCTATAAGCAATAATGTCAAATGGATTTAGACCTGCAGCACTTTTAACTTGAAGAGAAATTTTAAAAACATGAACATTTGCCCTTTTTGGGTTGTGTCGCTTTTTGTAATGTCAGTCACGGCAATAAACAACCCCCCTGGTCGGAAGAGCTGAACATGAAATTTCAAAGTTTGATTACTGTAATGTGCATTGAGGTCCCTGTATCCCCCATGCCAAACATGGTTCTGCTGGCTGTAATTGTTTAGACATCAGAGCTGATTTGATATTCAAAATGTGTAAAAAATGTAATGTCAGTCACGGTGGTATTGCTCTTCGGCCAATATGAATATTGTAGCCTGGCTGTCCATTTACGAATAATTTAGTATTCGTAAATCGAGAAAAAAAATTATCGAATATTCGAATATTCGAAAAATCGCAATTAAATGTAAAACATAAGAAAATAAAAATATGAAAGTACGTTGCGTAATGGCTGCTGGGACACCGCGTGCATGCTAAACAATTACAGATCATGAACAGATCCTATCAAAACACCCTGCCTTTTTAGCAGACTTATAATAAGTTACAGAATGATTATCCGCTATTTCTAACAACACGCCATTGACAGGCCAAGCAAAATTTATTCATATCGCACGCACGCTACATGCATGCATGCACACCACGTGCAGCCTAGCCAGCCATCGTGCATGACTGGTATCTGCTCGCATAATAGCGAGAACTTCACAGCACATAGCGTGCACCAGCGCAAGTCTCAATCACAATAGTCGGCAGGAAGCCTGCACGTACAATACATATACATGTGCACAGTACACATCGAATGTACAATGTGCCCACTGGGCAAATTGTTACCGATTACCGATATTACCCGATATTACCGGTAATAACAGCCCTAAATTTGACTAAGTCCAAATATTACCGATATTACTGTGTTATTACCCCAATGATATTACCTTTACATGACTTTGAAAGTGTGCTATTCCTTAATATTTGGTATTTTAGGATGAGGATCAGATATAATTCATTCTAGGGGCCGACAGGATCTGATTCTGATGAGTAAAATTACTGAATATGGTGCACCATATGTATCAATTTTCTAAGTCCAAATATTACTGTTATTACCTTGTTGAAACCCATATTTTACCGAGTAACAAGAGGGTGATGAGAGGTAATGTGGGTAATAACTGACGGTTGAAATGGGTTATAACATTGGTAACTTGAGTAATAACAGAAAAATAACAGCAATTCCAACAAAATTCATAAGTTCAAATATTACTGTTATTACCTTGTTGAAACCCATATTTTACCGAGTAACAACAGGGTGATGAGAGGTAATATGGGTAATAACTGATGGTTGAAATGAGTTATAACTGGTAACTTGAGTAAAAACAGAAAAATAACAGCAATTCCAACAAAATTCATAAGTTCAAATATTACTGTTATTACCTTGTTGAAACCCATATTTTACCGAGTAACAAGAGGGTGATGAGAGGTAATGTGGGTAATAACTGACGGTTGAAATGGGTTATAACATTAGTAACTTGGGTAATAACAGGAAAATAACAGCAATTCCAACAAAATTCATGAGTTCAAATATTACTGTTATTACCTTGTTGAAACCCATATTTTACCGAGTAACAACAGGGTGATGAGAGGTAATGTGGGTAATAACTGACCGTTGAAATGGGTGATAACATTGGTAACTTGAGTAATAACAGCAATTCCAGCAAAATTCATAAGTTCAAATATTACTGTTATTACCTTGTTGAAACCCATATTTTACCGAGTAACAACAGGGTGATGAGAGGTAATGTGGGTAATAACTGAGTAACTGACGGTTGAAATGGGTTATAACATGTACTTTCACTATGATGCATATACCTATACGTGCATGTGACAAAAGGAGGATGACCACATGGACACTGTACTACATACATACATGTACATTACTTGTACAGTATTTTTTTTATGTGTTCGGGTGTATACATATATACAATCATGCAACTTGTACCTGAACCCTGCATTATGGTCCAAGATTTCACAATCCCTGACCTACATGTACTTAGCTGATTCCCTTAAGGAATTCTGCTATGAGCCAGTTCAGCCCTTCTGGCAACAAACCCAATGTTGCCCTGGTGGGAGTGGTGGTCAAACACTTGACCTTGCTCTATATTGACCTGACTGAACTAGCCTGCAAAATGCCACCATGCACAGCTGTAAAGCATCTGTGAGTTGACGTGGGGCAGTATGAATAATTAGCCTTAAACAATGAGGACCAATCACAAGTCAGGATTATTACATGGAATATTCAGAAGGACAAATAGACCAATAGTAAAGAAGGGACTGGTGAACTGGATAAATTCAGTTGGTTTTGGAGGGAAAAGGAGAATAGGTGATTCACTTTGCCATTGCTCTTCAGTGAGTTAACAATTCTGCTGAGTTGACTGCTGCTTCTCTGCTCTACTCTTCTCCTTTTCAGGTAGGAAAAGTTTGTTAATTTTTCTGTAGCTAATGTTTTACACGTTATTACTTTAATACCATGTATTAGAAGTAGAGATTTTCTAGATTATTGTGACACTCGATCTATAACTGTGAGGGCCTAATAAAGTAATTAATATGTAGTAGGCCAATTTCCAATTTTTGGTAAAGTTGAACAATTAAGGAGTCGGCCTTTAAAAGGCTGACATCTTGGTCCGTAATTGGTCATATTCTGATTCAGAATAGATAATTCCCCTTATTGCTTTGATGTTTCTATTGAACTAAGAGAGACTGTAATTAATGAGCATAACTGGAGTTTAACTTAGGGGGTTTAGGTGTTAACTGAACTGGCCTCATGGCCAACTGTGGAATATTTCACTTTTTCTTTATTTAACTACATTTAGGGATTAATTATGTGGCAGTGAAAGCTTGACATGGCCACACTGAATGAACAATATTATTTTGGTTCCTACACTGTAATTAAATGCTTGATAAAGGTCACAGAGCAGCACTCTGATCAAGCATGTACATGAAATGATAAACCTGTGAAAATTTCAGCTCACTCCTATATATTAAAGGGGCCGTGGTTAACTAAATTGAAGTTCACAAACATGCAGGATACTTCTAAACATCGATCGACAATAGATAAAATTTGAAAAATGTTAATGGTGTCAAAAGCAAAATTCATTAGAAACAGAATGCCAGTGGATATTTTGAGAAAACAGCCCGTGGCTAGCTAGTTCTGGTACAAATTCCTACTTAAAACTTATAAATTAATCTGTATGCATATTTCTCTATATTTCTTTGATGCTTTCAGAAATAGTTGACGGCCACCGGTCAAGAAAGAATTTGAGGCCAACCATGAACACCAAGATGGCTTCACTCATAAAGATGGCCTCAATAACCAGAGAAGCAAAGCTGAATGGAATCAGAGCAGAGGAGGAGCCATCCTCGACACTTTGCATGACGATAGCGAGTAAACATTGAGGATATACTGTTGTGTACTTGATTGATGACTATGTGCGCATGTGCATATCGCGCCTTGTAATTGTACTTTTGGATTAGTTGCGTGGTTACCACCATTGAGATCCAGTCATCACATAAAATACATGATGTAGCCAGTACTACATGTTGCAGTCTCCTTTGTGCTCACATTTTAAAGTCTATCAGTAAGGACATAACATTTTGGCGACGAGGATATACTGAAGTACCCTAGCCAAAGGGACATCGACGAGGAGCCGAGAGAGAGAGAGTCTTTTATTTGTTTAACTATAATTTCTGGACAAATACACCATTTCAGGCGGAAATATTTTAACGGTATGCTTCTACCAGCTCCATCTTCATACCATGAAAGTTATATTTATAAATCTGTGAACATTTCTGTTTGGGTATGTTACCAATCCTGCACCTCTTAAATGTTTTGACTTTTTGTGGCAACGTTGAAGAATATTTTTAAGGCAGAATTAGAGCTCATAAACGTACATCAAAGACAAATTCATTTTGCTTGACCCCATGGTGAATTTTGTCCAGACATATTAACCAAACAAGGTATTTAATGCTTCAATTTGTTCAACTTCAATCATTTCCATGTCTGACCTCCCAAGGGCATTTGAAGTTGCAAGGTTGAACAAAAGGTTCAACATTGTTGATAGTTCAACCTTTTGTTCAACCTTGCAACTTCGAATGCGGCTTGGGAGGTCAGATGATGGAAATGAGTGAACCAATTAAAGCATTTAAATACCTTATTTGAATAATATATGTCTGGAGTCCTGGACAAAATTTAAAATTCACCATGGGTCAAGGAAAATGAATTTGTCTGAATGAGCTCTAATTTTGCATTTCATATTATGTTTTTATACAAGAAAGTCTTGTTGATGAATACATATACAGAATATGATGAAAATAGATGTGTTTGTGTGTGCTTCCTTTGTAAAACCCTTGCAGATATTCAATAGCACATAGGCCTAATGATTGAAATGGATTTAGATATCAATTCAGTGATAAAGTCAGCATTGAACCTTTGTTTTTCAGGTAAACACTGATGCATGTCATTGTCCAGCAGTGAAAACTTTGCCATGCCAGAAGTATCAATTACTGTACATTCTCACGTACAGTAATATTGGGTAAAAGGGGTAATATATGATGGTAATAACGGGGAAATGCCAGAAATATCAGTTACATTACCCCGGTAATATTGGGTAAAAGGGGAAATATCGGATGGTAATAACGGGGAAATGCCAGAAATATCGGTTACATTATCATGGTAATATCATGGTAAAAGGGGTAATATCAAGCGGTAATAACATGTACATGTAGCAATAACAGAAATATCGGTTACATATTAAGGGGTAGTAACGGGGAAAGATTGGTCTACTATTTCCCTGTTATTACCCAGTAATAATAGGTAAAAGGGGTAATATCGGATGGTAATAACACTGAAATGCCAGAAATATCGGTTACATTTCAGCGGTAATATTGGGTAAAAGGGGTAATATCGGATGGTAATAACGGGGAAATGCCAGAAATATCGGTTACATTTCCACAGTAATATCATGGTAAAAGGGGTAATATCGGATGGTAATAACGAGGAAAGACCAGAAATATCGGTTACATTCTTATGGTAATATCATGGTAAAAGGGGTAATATCAAGTGGTAATAACATAGCAATAACAGAAATATCGGTTACATATTAAGGGGTAGTAACGGGGAAAGATTGGTCTACTATTTCCCTGTTATTACCCAGTTGATATTACCGGGTAATATCACTGTTATTACCCGTTATAACCTGGGTAATAACGGGTAAAATGCCCAGTGGGTGTGTAATGTATGTCACATGCATGGTGAAATAGCGCTCGGACGGTACCGCAGATCGTGGATGGCTTGGGTACCATGGATCGCGGCCGGCCGGCTTCAATGCATTTTGCGGTACAAAATCTGCTTTTGGCATCGCGTTAATTTTTTCTCGAATATTCGAACAGGCAAAATAGTATTCGAATATTCGAATATTCGATATATTGGAGACAGCCCTAGAATATTGGCCGAAAATGTAAGAAACACATAAGAAAAGACTGACAGTTGCGTTAAGGCTATGATCCAGTCTCAACTGGGGGCGGATACTTTACGTATGCGTGTACATATGCATGGTACGTATCTGTGCAGCAAGCTGGCTCGGTACGCTGTACGTACGGTACGGGGACAGTAGGGCCGGGTGCCCCTGATCGCTTCATAGCTTTGGTCAAGGCTAATAACTGCAGGATACAGTTTTACCATCATAACCATGGAGCTACGTTGTATAATTCCCAGTCTGCTATAGCTCCATGGGGGATTGTGGGTTAATGGGTCCTAAAACTATAAAGGAAAGGAAACTACTATTTGAAAAGTAACTTACCTACATATACTTTGTTGGTCTCCTCCTCTATATTACCAAGCTTAAATTTTTGGAAAGAGGGCAGGGCTTTGATTTTTTAGGGAAATTATGGGGTAAAAACGGTAACCAAGATTGTAACGAGAATAGTCTGGTTTCCACTCTGACATTTTGAGGACTCTTTATCTGTTGGGTCTGGGCACTAGACTAGCCAGACCAGACAAAATGGCCTCACACGATCAGACGGTCTGTTTTAAAGTTTACAAGAAGTGCGTAAGAAAATTGAATTTTAACCCTGAAAAAAAGTGAAATGTTTAACAAATTTCTTCAATGTAGGCTTTTAAGGACCCAGGAACATTTGATGAAAGTCAAAAGTATCATTTTTGAGGAGTAGAAGTTAGTTCAGAGCCAAAAAAATCAATGTGTTTTGGGATCCCGTTAACCCACAATCGCCGCTCCATGGTTTTACTTAGTTAGAGGTGGGAGGAAAACCCCAGAGTAATAATTCTGGGTAAAACCCACGGAATCAGGCAGGGACTGAAAACACATTCTTCTTTGTGAACCGAACCCGGTACACAGAGGTGAAAGGCGAGGAAAGAACCGCTACGCCAATCTGACTCCCTATCATGCATGGCACGCTATACGTATCCTGCAGTCACCGGTTTCCGATGGGATAACGGGAAAACTTCTATAAAACAGAAACGAAATAAAATTTCAGAAAATCACTTCACTAACTTTGAACTGGACACTTCCAGATTATACTCTGTAAAAATCATCGAAGTTGAAGTCTTTTCTTTGGAAATATTGTCCGTCATTTACAGCGACATCGATTCCGCTATGTAAACAAAGCGTCACCAGTTTTCGATAACTTGGTTGTGCGGCAAAGTTCGTTGACATCGGAGTAGCTATGGCGTGCCAAGTCACTCAAAAATTGATGAAATATTGTCCTGACTCGATTTGATCGAACTGGGTCGATGGAGTTATTTATAAAAGGTCCTGAAACGGTTTTGATTCAAAGATCGTGAATGATAAATTATTTTTTATAAATAAATGGTTGAATCAACAAAATGAGAATTTGGTACAGATCATGGTAGGTAAAATTATTATCACAACATTTTTATAATATCTGGCATCATTATGAGAGGCCTAAACGTGGATAGCTTTGGTTCATCAGCTTAGCAAAGTTTCAAATTAAAAAGAGAAAAATAAAATTATAGCACTTCGATTTGAGAAAGACTTTAACACTTTTGTTACATTGGCATGCCATAAAAACCCAGATCGCACTGGGATCACGTGACCTGCCGTCTGACATCGGAAGAATGAAAGTTGTTCGAGAAGACGACAGTTTAGTTTGAAATATTTGACCACAGATTGTGTCTTTTATAAACGTTTGAACATTAGCCTTAAAATGCATTAGTAATCTATACCCAAAATTACATAGTTTTTTACTTTTGAGTATCACTCACAACTGAAAACTTTATTCTCAATATCCTGAATGTTGGAGATAGCCCTGAGTGTAGTCATCACTTCAGGCATACTGATCACAAAGTATCACGCACGGTCTCGCGGTAAATGGGAATCAAATTTCGTCATCGGAAACATATGTCCATCGGAAACTCATGACCGGACGATACGTGTGCGCAGCTACATTTACACAAAAAAACAATGACAAAAGCAAAAGGCGATACCGGTAAAATATTAGGCCTACCTCGGCTAAACTTGCAAAGCTGGACCGTCGCACACCAAGTCCTGCTGCCCGCAACATTCTCTGCCCTGTCCTTCACAATTCCTTTTGTCCGCAGGAAATGAATTTACCCGTATTTTTCAGCGTTTTATTGGAAATCGTTGCTCTCAAATGTTGACTATCAAAACGCCATGTAAGATCACGCCACTTTCCTATCCCACGTTGCGCCGTGTCATCATGACTATAATGAATAACTTTAATAAAGTCGCACCAATCCTTTTTAAGTGCAACTCATTATTGTAAAGAGAAAATTTACTTATTTATGGAAGTGAACCAAAACCTTCAAAGAAAATATGTGTATGGATCATATTTGGTGTCCATTTGTTATGAATTTTGGTAAAATTGTGACATTTTGCTTGGAATTTTGATGGAGCAATTTAATAGTGAGAAATTAATGCAGCACAGACTTGTTAAAGTTTATGATTTTGTTACCAGGTTTTGGTCAATTGGTGGCGCTTTGTATTTCCCGTTTGCATGCACACTCAGTAAACGAATAGCGATTGTCGCAGCGGAAAAGACACAACTTTTGTTTACTAAATTGCCGAGAAGTTGTTGGACATCGAGTTTGAAAATGTTACGTAATGCAGGAATGAGGTTGCGAGAAGCAGCTAGCTTTTCAAGCTTGGCAGAGGTATTTAAGCTGTCGGAATATATTTCTTTGAATTTTGATTTTGAACTAACGTTAGGCAAGGCAATGCCAATGGGGATGGGCGGGGTCAATGGGCAGGATGGGGGTTGGTTGGCACTGTGGCTGTGCCAGTGTAGCTGAGTAGTGAGCAGTGTAGTGAGTGTATTATTATTTAGTTTATGCAGTGACACTACAGACTACAGTGCTATTGTTAGTTGTTGTTGTGTTGTGTTACTGTTAGTGCCGTGGTGATTGTGGACAAGTGGGAGCTTAAATTATAAATGAAATTGAAAGCAACTTTTTGTATAGAGAATTAGACCCTAACATGTTACACTACATGTACATGTACTAGGCCTACCTACATTGTGTAAAAATAAACCTGGCTAAATGCTTTTGTGTAGACTTCTTCAGCTTCCCAATATTCTTAGTGTTGAGAGCAATTTTAATGCATGCGCAAGTCTCAAACAGGCAAACTGGGCCGTATGGAGTTTTGAATTAAAGTAAACTTCATTTGGGATTTTTTTAACCGCGCTAACTACCTTCACTTCAGTTTGGTCTTGGTTAAAAACGGTGGACACAGCCATAGCTTTTCTTGAAAACACTGGTCACTTCGGTTCAGACAAACAGTTAAATTTAAAGATTGCACCTGGGTTGAAATATTGCACTCAACATTTAATAGCAAGGTTAAATTTGTGGAAATAGGGCAGGACTTTCATTTTTCAACATGATGTGGGGTAAAACGGTAACAAAGATGCAACATAGAATAGTCTGGTTTCCGCTCTCATTTTGAAGACTCTTGATCTGTTGGGTCAGGGGTACCAGACTTACTAGACTAACCAGACCTCGACCAGACAAAATGGCAGTTGGGTTGGTTATGTTCGCACCAACTTCCAGCAAGTATTAAAAGTGTGTAACAAAAATTTATTTTTACACTGAAATGTTACACAAATTTCTTCAATTTACAGTTTTAAGGACACTAGGAATTTGCTGAAAGTCAAAAATATCATTTTGGAGCTAAGCTATAAAAAGTTGTTTTTGTTTTCCTAGGTCCCACTTGTCTACAATGATACAATCACCTGTCACTGATAGTTAGTCTGAAATTTACCGTTGTCCAAATCAGTTTGGAAGTTTGACACAAACTGAAAGGAAAGTAGGCATTTTTAGCTGTTAGTCTGCTTGATAAATTACTTTCATTTAAAGGCAGTATCATACTTTGGCATGTTTGGTAAGAAACCAAAACAGAAATTTTCAGAGATTTACGTATAACTTGTAGGGTATGAAGATGGTGGTGGTAGAAACATACCTTTAAAATGTTTCCATCTGAAATGGTGTATTTATCAAGAAATTAGTAAAACAACGACTGAAAATCTTTTTGATCTTATCAAAAATAAAAGAGAAATGACTTGAGAAATACTGTGGCTGTTTTTCACTGTTTTCTCAAAAAGTGGGCACCGTATGTGACTGACATTTTCACAGATGGCTGTAACTGTATCTGTCTTGATATTTTTGCCCATGAATCTGTATTTCTTAGATAAAAACCATTTGAAGTATTGATACTACCTTTAATTGTTATTGTTATAGATTTCTACTTTCAAGACCTAAAATCTTCTTTTTCATCATTTTCCAAGCTTCAGTTTCATCCAAGCATCATCAGACTTTACGGAACGAGTCCTTCGTCATCTTGCAAAGCCCCGCCCATCACAAAGATCTCCTCCAACTTGCACCTGCAGAAAGCTCCAGCAGTGACCGATGGGCAGGAGCCCAAACAGCGCCCTCTAGTACTCTTACTAAGTTGGCTTCTGGCCAAACAGCGCCACCTAGATAACTTTGTCACGTTCTACACGAGCCGGGGATGTGACGTACTTACAGTTAAAATAAAGCCCCTGCAGGTGGGTATGACATTGCCGCATTCAATTTGTTTTTGTTATTTCAGACAAATTTGTCTCTGTCTTACGTAACGGTAGTGAGATGTTACTTGAAATCCAATCAATGATTTTAGGGAGAGAAACTGGTCTGGCCCAACCAGTGTTAGTGTGTAGATCCTGGCCATGGCCCAGGCTTTTAGGCCTGAAATAATCCTCCTCTTGTCTACTTTTATCTTCACAACCATAGAGCTGCCTAAAATCAATAAAGCTCAGCTTTTTGATGCTGTCCATGATTAATGACGACTCAATCTGTCAATTGTGTTTGACCAAACTACATGCATGATCCAGGACAAAGCAGGGACTTGAAATTCATGACAGTTCAAGGCTACTATAGAAGCCTAAGACCCCAAGGCCAGGCAGAGACAAAGTCTGGGCTGGATTTTCAGTGGCAGGGACCAACTAGTATTGAAGTTTCTCTCCATTGTTTAATGCATTGACTAGAGCCCTATCCAAATGTTGTGCACGATTTTGGCTATGGCAAATGTATGATGCACGTACATGTACGTGCCAAAGCTGTTACAATTTATTGTAAGTATTTTTTAAAGGGCGGTTGCAGTGCTTTTTTAAGTCAGGTTATTTTACTGCGTTCATACAGAGAATATACTGACAAATAATGAATGGCAAGTCTTATTTTGGTTTTCTTTTGAACGGCTTTGCAAAATGGGGGATTTTCACGCATACTCATGTACTAGGGAACCAACAGCCAAAATGTAATGAAAAAACATAAACAAATGAAGAGGCAAACATGACCCCCAGAAATGGTTTGTCAAAAACATACACCACCAGTTGATTGAAAGGAACATATTCAGCACAAAAAAACCCATTGAGGGGGAAAGTTTAGTCAGAAAACCTATAAAACAACCGCAACTTTTTGTGCACAAATCAATTGAGTTAGGGCCTACTGCTCTCAGTTCCCCAGATGACATGATACAGCTTTGCTCATGAATATGGAAATGCTAATTAACATACAAACTGAAAAACCTGTTTTTAACCCTGAATCAGTGTGTGGAAGTGGGTAAAATCACAATCCCCATACATGTACAGTTTTTTTATTGGCACATGTTCAGGCCATAACATTCGCATTGCAGAGACCCTTTAAGTGCATCTGCATGAGTTTGTTAAACACCATGCATTTCTGTACAAGCTTGTATAAATTTAGACATGACCTTACATGTATACAGTGTTATACATTTATAGTGCAATCACTTACGGCTGCTAAATTCATCAATGAGAAATTGTATGGGATTGGAATTCCTGTCTCTGCATCTACATGTATAATGCAAACAGATGCATTGTGTCCATGAGCAAGATATATTGCACAAACACTTAATTGGCCGGTGAGACCAGGGGCCGATTTCACGAAGCACAAAGACTGATCTTAAGCATGAATGAATCCTAATTGCTAAGCAAAGTGCGATGTCACAATACAAATTGGACACTGACAACTCCTCTTAAGATTACTAATTAGGTTTGTTGAAATCCATCCCAGGCAATTTATGATTTGTCCTCAATGACTTTATGAAATTGGCAATAAACCTTTCTTTTATTTTAAAACACTAACATGCTGGGGTTGGCAATTTTTCTTCCTCCATGTTTGATGTTATGGCCGTCCAAATATTGCAAATCATTTCATTTTCTTGACCGTGACAGACGGAGTGACCAAATTCAATATTTTTACAAACTTTCCATAGCATACAAAATACATATCGTCATTGCTTAAGTGTTGTTCAGCAATACTCAATGTTAATGAAACGTTGTGTTTATTTTTATGCCTGGCTTTGACGACTCGCCATAGTTTCCATCATGTTCAGATGTTGATTGGCAAAAACTTGGACTGTGACGTTGCAAAAGAAAGGTTTATCTTACAAATGAATGACCCCCGTGTATCCATTGACAGATTATGGTGCCTACCAGGGGGTCACAGGTCATTGCTAAGGACGTAGTGGCTTTCCTGCAACGTGAGGAGGTGAGGGACCGGCAGATATTGGTGCACAGCTTCTCGGTGGGCGGGTACCAGTACAGCGAGATACTGCAGCGGATGCTGGCCGAGCAGTCCGAGTCGCGTGAGATAACCAGCCGCATCATCGGACAGATCTACGACAGTCCCGTCGATTTCAACGAAGTTGCAATTGGGATGTCAAAGGTGAGTGTGTAAATCGAGGCAAAGTGGTTCATAGAACAAACATGGTGTCCAAAACAGAACTATACAAGTATCCCTCTAGGTGAAAACGTACTTTACATTTTTGGGGGTGAATTCACTGATATCAATATTTCTCAACAGTCGCCATATAACCAGGCTGTGCTGAAGAACTACTCCTACAGAACAGGTGTCCAAAGCGTAATCAGGGTTCTAAACCGTACACCAAACAGGCCGTACACCACACACCGTACAGGGTGTCTACGTACTCCAAACATGATGTCTAAAACGTACTCCAAACATGATGTCTAAAACGTACACCATGCACCAAACTAGCCCCACTAGTGTGGCACGAATATTCGCTCAAGCCGCTCCATCCTTAGCCAGACGTCCAACCGCCTGATTTACGAGGGATATGTTTGGCTCTGGTGCGCACCCTCTTGTCATCACATTTCACACACTTTCTACATACACAAATGTTGCTTAGTGTCTCATCTTCCCAATGATATATTATTCGAATGATTTCAATCTTGTATTTATCTATTTTTCTGTCATTCACTGGTGCTACACCGGCGCCATTAATGCCGCCGGTCGCGCACCAGAGCCGAACATATCCCCCGTATAACAGACGGTTGGACGTGTGGCTAAGGATGGAGCGGCTTGAGTGAAAATTCGTGCCACACTAGTGGGGCTAGCACCAAATAGGATGTCTAAAATGTACACCAATTATAAAACAGGATGTGTTTGAAATGTACTGCAAACAGTAACTTCAAAATGGGGTGTCTGAAATGTTCATCAAAATCCCAAATATGGTGTCTAAAACGTATACCAAACATGGCATCTAAAACGTACTCCAAATAGGGTGTCTAAAACACCAAACAGTGGTAAAACAGTGTTTAAAGCAATGATTTGATATTCCTTTTTATGTGACCATATAACCAGGCTCTGCTTAAGAACCCACTGCTGCAGAAGACGTTGCATATGACAGTGAGCTCCTATCTGCGCTTGATGCATGTACCGGTCACCCAGCACTACCTTCGGAGCTCAGATGTCTTCTTCCATAACCCAGTAAGTCCTAGAACCAATCATTTTACACAAGACATTTTTATACCATCAGGCATGTGGGGTTTTAAAATTTGGGATATATTTAATTTATAAGATGCCTGAGTAGGCCTATAGATTTCTTGGCTGTGTGGATTTTAATCATAACTAGCTATATTAAAATTACTAGAGTGCTAGCTCCGTGTAAAAAGTGATTTTTTTTTGTATGTTCATTTGCATATCTGCGTTGTGTTCTATACATGTGCGTTATCGAAGCTCAATACGCCCAAAATCCGGTGCACCTCCGGTAAATGAGTGTTTCATTTAGGGCCGTGCAGGTTTTTTAATCATATGTGAACAAAGATAAATTGGTTGAAGCGGGAATCGAACAAGCGACCTCCTGAATACTGTTCACGCTCTGCACTTCAATCACGCAATGATTGCAAGCGTCATCAAGATGCTCTACCGGTACCGTTCGCGCATACTTGCGTGTTGCATATAGAGTACACTTTTCGAAAGGTATTCCAGTCAAGTGTTCTTGTTCCAGAGATGCGCACAAAAATTCAAAATGACTGCGCCCAGGACGGCTTCAAAGCGTCTACGCATGGAGAACGCGGAGCTAGCGCTC
Source organism: Astropecten irregularis (assembly GCA_963971285.1). Classification (NCBI taxonomy): domain Eukaryota; kingdom Metazoa; phylum Echinodermata; class Asteroidea; order Paxillosida; family Astropectinidae; genus Astropecten; species Astropecten irregularis. The sequence continues at coordinate 5,697,133 of OZ020251.1, read as the reverse complement.
TAGTAATTTTAATATACACATGTAGCTTTATGGTGTTAATACATTGAAAGGTGAACGAAGATAAATTGATTGAAGCAGGAATCGAACCAGCGACCTCCTGAATACTGTTCATGCGCTATACCAACATGACCAACTGAGCTATCCAGCCCTACGTTGGTGGTGCCACAGATAATCGACTATTAGGGACAACTTCAACGTAGGGCTCTGTCATTAATTTTGTGCGATGAATTGTTTGCAGTAGTTTCGTACAAGAAAATAATGTGCTGATGTTTTTTATGCGTGTCTGACATTATTTCCTATGATGTGTTTTCTTTTATGATCGTTGGTTGAATGATTCAATCTATTATAATCTGTTTAGGTTCCTGCACCATCCCTCTTCTTCTACTCGCACTCGGATCTCGTCGCGACAGCTGATGCCAGCCAGAGAGCCATAGCCTCATTGCAGAACAAGATGGGCTATGACAACATCTACAGTAAATCCTTCCAGGATTCCCCGCACGTCAGCCACATGTACAAGCATCGGGACGAGTACATGGGGGCTCTGAGTTCCTTCTTAGAGCATCTTGACTACTTCAAGGAATCCGCCGAAGATCACAAGGACAAGCCGGACTTGGTGAGCGAAGAAATGAGGGGGAAGGTGGTGGAAATGTATTAAGGGGAGGAACATTATTCCTGGGCCCAATTTGAAATTCTTGTCTCACTCTTAACCCCTTCAGCCCGGAGGACATCCATAGCAGCCCATGTCATGAGAATATCCATGATTGCTTTGTTATTTCCATTGAAATGCATTGAATGGGGGCATTGTCTTGAACAAGAGGTTCTGGGAACCTTTATTGTCCACAAAGATCTGCTCATTGTGGTACATTCACCTCCATAATTTGCATTTTAAAAGATCTGCATCTGCATAGATCTTCAGCAATGATCATGATGAATTTCCTCTTTTTCTAATAGGGTTTTTTTTTGTAGGTTTTATTTTATTGCAAGTCAAATATTGGCACCCTATTCCCAAATTCTGTCAGAAACCTTGGTCATAGTTTTCAGTGTATCATGCACACAAAGTAACAAATTGTTCTCAAAGTTTCCATTATAATTTTGTATAAACTTCAGGGTAATATTCTTAGGGGCCGTCCATAAAGTATGTATGCACGAAATGCCTACTTTATTACCCCCCCCCCCCCCCCCCCTGTATGCATACGCATTCCACATTAGGTTTTTCACTTCTCGTGGTCCCTTGCTTTAGCATCACTAAAATGTCACCGTAATCCGGGCCGGTACCGTTATTGGGACGTCACTTTCAAATTCTGAACAGAATGACTAAAGTTTAAAGGCATTGCATACGTTTGGTAATGACTCTGAAACTTTATGGCAATACAAACTTACTTGGTGAGAAGTACAGCTGCTTTGGATAGTATAATGCATATTGAGAAACGTTCAATTCAAAGTACCGCGGTTATGGAAAAATATGTCACTTTTTATCTCCAAAAATTATGAATCTGAGAAGCGTTATGGCCGTAACGCTTCTCAGCTATTGACTAACTGTTCTCTGGCGTGAAATAACCGCTCTAGTTTGTCGCCAAAATCTCAAAAACGCTACCACCTTTTGAATTGAAACTTTCACAGGTTAGTTTTATGGTATATATATACAATTATATTGGTTTGAAACAAACAGTAGGCTCATATTACCAAACGTATGCAATCCCTTTAACAGGTTTGTTTACATTTACAGATGAATTTTACTATTTTTTATCATGTTGAATAAGAAAAAAAAGGAAAAAACAAAACAATTCAGGTGCTTTTTTTCACGTTTTTTACCTCTCTTTTCGCGCGATAATGCTATGCAAAATTTTTGTTTGCGTACGGTACGCATTGGCCTGAACCCCCCCTCCATCCCCCCCGTACGCATGGCGTGCGCATCGGTAACAACCCCCCTTCCCCCCCTTCGTGCGTACGTACTTTATGGACGGCCCCTTAAGTGTTTAACACTTGTCATTTCAGAACTTGCGGTTGATCGTGGTATCAATTAAAACTTGGAGGTAGAAATTGAAGCTCATCATGTTCATTGAGTATGATGATTTTCATTGGACATTTCGGTTGTTTTATGGTGAAAATGAAGTTTGATAATAGTGCATGTACTTTCAGTGACTTTGTTTCTTTGTGGATTTAAGTTAATGGTGCTGGTTATAGTTTGACAAATCCATGATGTTTTACTTTTTTCTGTTGACCAGGGTACGCCTACCAAATCTTTAAAATCTTTTGAGTTTTTATGCAATTTTGTAGTACATGTAAATAAGTACACACACATTGTAATTGGAGGCATAGTTTTATCTGTATCTGTGTGCAATTTGCACTCGATAAATTGTATGTATTTATGTTTATGTAATCTTCATCATTATGTAAACAAAAAATAATAATATAAAATATATAATTTTCCTTCTGTCAAGTTGAATAATCTTTTTCTTTTTTTTTCCAAATTAAAAGATAAAATCAATTGTGACTTGTGCAAGATGTTAGAAAAATCTACAATTTGGGAAAAGAATTTTCAAATGAGGCTTCCTTTAAAAATAACCTTTCTGATGCCTTCTTACGTATACATGTACACGTACATGTGAACTACTGTAGCATGTGAACTAGACGTCCAAATGAACAAACAAGATGTCTCAGGGACACTCAGACCACTGGATTAAACCTTGAATCTGTGTTCATGAAAAAAATGGGTGTGCTTTCTCCAGTAAATCAAAAATAAGTATGTTAAGTGTACTTTTACACTGCATGTAGCTAGTAAATCGTTATGGTTGTGAGTAGGGTTATGGTAAAATTGGCACATTTAATTAAGTTTAAAATTTATTTGCACAGTTTCTGGGTAAAAGGGAATTAAGGAGGCTTGGAATTTTACAGAGGACACAGGAGAGGGAAATTCTGGTCCTGATTTATGTAATTGAGACAATTGTGGTGGTAAAATTTGGCAATAGACATGATAAACGTTTAAGGGTTAAGGGGTAAAGATATTTATATATTTTTGTAATATAGACGGGATTTTCTCCTATCGAGTACATGCGATCTGATCCCTTGGTATTTTTTTATTGGTGTTAAAAAAAAATGTGTGGTTTTTATTTTACATAATTGTGTACTATGACAAAAAATGCATTTATATGTTCATGTGAATTTATGTCACCACCTAATTATAAACTGACAAGATTACATGTACATGTACCGTATACATTTGTAAAATCATCTACATGTACTTAGTTGTTCTAGCCTTTTTGTATTGAACAACAAGAATTGCAAATGATCGGTGAAAGGGGTAGAATGCTTAATACTGATTGGGTAAGGTGACCATATTTTGCTGAGATGATCCGGGGACAGTGATCCGTGTCTTTGGGGAGGGGTGTAATTTTGAAAAAAAAATTGAATCCAGATGGTGCCTACATGCAAAATGGTGGCATCTACATGTATGGACATCTTGTCCAGTTGACATTGAGTACAATATGTAGGTTACATAATGGGAGACTTTTGACTAACCATTGTTAATCACAAGAGGGCGCGCTTCACCAGGCTCGGGAAAAGTGTCTTGATTTTGTTGTCATTGCTTTTGTGCACGAATGTTCATTTTAAACACAACAGGCATAAATAATCGCAATGAAAATGCCTGGTAAATACTGTGCAGTGTCCGGTTGTGGTGACAGGGAGGACATGAGTTCCCAAAGAACAAACAAATGCAGAATTTGTGGAGATTGGCCACTAAAAGGGCGAATTACAAATGATCACGATGGCCCACGGCAAACAGCATTCAGTTTTGTGCACAGAGTTTTTACTTTGCAAGCGAAGCCTATCACATTATTCCTCACCAAACATCAGAATTTCACCTAACATTGTGTTTTTGGGCATTGAAATCGTTTTGGGCGGCTGTTGTGAATATAAAAATTAATTGTAAATGGCCTGAATTTAATGTTCACAGTATTTTCCTGCGTCTTCCGGTGAGTTTTTGGACAACCGCCGTACTTACAGCGTGTAAAAAAGTTTTAAGGAGCCTGGTAGTTTGCTGCCCTCTATCGACAGCCCTCTCCAAAAGTCTCCCATTACATGTCTTAGGCGGTTGTCTTCGCATACTTCTCTGAAGAATGGATCTTCTTCAGCACAGCATTTGTGTTCAGTTTGTTTTTATTTATGACAATTTGAATTTTCGGGGGCATTTCGTCGAATCGGGGACATTTTCTGGACAATTTTTCATCGGGACAATTTTTTATCGGGGACGGCACTGTCAAATTTGGGCTGTCCCCAGAAATCAGGGACGACTGGTCACCTTATGATTGGGCCCTGTCACTGAAAAGCTTGGCCAGGCCTTGGCTTTGACTGGTGCTTGGGCTTCTATAATTCCCAGCCTTGAACTATCAACTTGACGACCCTGCTGTGTCCTGGATCATAGTTGGCACTAGTTAACCAAATGATGGATTGAGTCCACATTCATCATGGACAGTATCCAGAAGCTGAGCAGCTCTGATTTGAAGCAGCTGTATTGTCATGAAGTCCAATGCTTACAGGAGGATTATAGGCCTGACCACTTGAAGCAGGCTTTTTAGTGCCTACTGTAAATTACATGATAGGAAATTGAAGTTTGAATGAACACGTACATGCATGCGCAGCAACGTGTGAACTCTTATACAACCCGCCTTTCACCTACAAGTGCATTTTTATTTCAACATGTTATATGTCATATATTTTCTATTTATTTTTCGCAATAAATAGATGTATATCATGAAGAAATCTCATTGTGTGTTTTTCTTTATTTGGAATAATCTACTAGAGACTAAAACCATGGATATTGATTGACAAAACGTGGAAAAATCCAAACAAATTTGAACTCAAATTCTGACATTTCTATCCTGTTATAAAGAATACCTTTTTTCTTTCTTCTGCTTTTTTCTTCTGTTTTTCTACATTTTTTTTTTTTTGTGTGAGATAAATGCAAATCTGCTTGGCTGTATTAGCGACATTTTGAAAAAATAAACTTCCTTCTCTCTGGGCCAAGCTTCTACTTAAATGTCATACATGTACTTATGTATGTTATCCTACGAACAGATAATATCTCGTACGTTTAAGTCAAGACTTATAAGTCATATGCACAACAGAAAGCGTGACCTGCACCTGTTACGTTATACGTACATACCACTTATAAGTCCCACATATTTTCTGCAAGTCAAAGTTCAAGCGCATACGTAAACATGTATTACTGTATAATACATATGACATACATGTTTGGCATACGAGATGATTCATAAGTCCTAGATCAGAGAGAGGAAATTTTATTTTGCTCATTTTTTCACCATGTCTCTAATTCAGCTTCGTTACAATATCAGAGAATAAACAGCATTGTGATATCACTCCGTTCACAAAATCTTGCTATAATTTTCTGTATGTCAAAGTTAGGATAGTCTTTTACTGGTGTATTTGCCTACTGTATAACCATGATAACTGGTATACAGATCTAGTAAGCCCAGGGTAAACTGAAAAAAGCCTTTTGGAATACCTTATACCAGTAGCAAATCTACAGGCAATGGCACATTCAGGCGCGGTTCTAGAGTCAAAATTTTGGGGGGGCTAGAAGAGCCATTATTTTTTGGGGGGCTAGAAGACCCAATATTTTGGGTTCTTCTAACACTCGCTTCTGATATGTCTTATTAGGGGTCGAAAAACATGCACATTATAGCCCACACAACGCGTTTTTTATGTAATTGGCGCTTAATAACTGAAAAAATCCAGTATTTTCAAGAATTTTTTTTTAACTGCATTTTTTTGGGGGGGGGCTAGACAAAAATTTTGGGGGGCTACAGCCCCCCCGTAGAACCGCGTCTGGGCACATTTCGTATTTTCAATATTTCCATTATGATTTGTAGCTGTCTAGCCATAGTGAAAGCCAATGCGATAAAACTGCAAATGACTCTGGCTGGTTCCATACTAGTTAATGGTACCCCGCTAACATACTGCCACAATGACAGAATATGGAACAAGCTGAATTAAACCACTCACTTTATTATAATCTTCAGCAAACTTCCTCATAGCCACTAACACCAAATCAACAAGTGGCAAGAACATGATAAAATATTGTACATAATTGTCTGAGCATGCAACCAAGATCATTATTAATAAACAGTCCGGATAATTCAAACAATGGCATATTGAACGGTCACCTGCATTATACTCTTGGTGTATATATTTCAATAGATTATGTGATTGCTTCATTGTTTATTCAAAACATGATGACTATTAAACTAAACTCCTATTGCCTATTGGCTGGATGCTGATGATGGATCATGTTTATTCATATCATGAATATTCATATTCTCTATGCGATGAAGAATACAATATTCCAAATATGGCGACAAACTTGAACTCCCATTGGCTGGAAGCTGTTGATGGTTCATGCTCATAAATATTCATATTCTCTTTACAATGAAGAATGCAATACTCCAATAGGCAGGAAGAAATGATGACTACTTCAATCTCATCAATATTCAATCTCTGACAAACTCCCATTGGCTGGGAGTTGATGATGGTTTCTCCAAGCCTCATGAATATTTATAGTCTCTGCACACATGCCCAAAATGTTGAACTCCCATTGGCTAGACACTTTCTGGTACCTTTTAAATATTCATTACCAACCAGCATTTATTCACTGCCGCATGCAGCAGGACGTCCTACAGAAAGCTCACACCAACACCAAACTGCACTCCAGCATTGACACTGTGTGAGAAAATAAAGGCATACAAAAAATCAATGAAGTTTCTACTACATGTACTATATATCCATTCATTCATGGGACGTGTCATGTTACTATGAAAAGCCTCAAAATGGCATTGTCAAAAAAATTTCAAAAAACAAATCCAAATGCTCAGATTTCTTCCAATAAAAAAAAGTTGTTGAAATTCTCATATACTGGTAAATAAAAAGACAAATTAACTATTTTTTTCCCTAAAAGAAAAGGGAGAAAAGAGCTGCTTAGTAGAATACTGTTACTAAGCAGAAAATTAAAATAACAGAAATTGAACTAAATTGCCAGGACAACAGAAAATTACTGTCTTTGTAGAAAATGTCTTGCTATGCAACAACTTCCTGCTAAGCAGCAACTTCCTGATTAGCAGGAACTTCCTGCTAAGCAACAACTTTCTGCTTTAATAGCAGCTTTCTCTCAAGCAGCAATTTTCTGCTAAACAGCAATTGTTTGCAGAGCACCAGTTTTTTTACTACCAGTAAGCATGGTAAGAGGCAATTTTCTGCTGAGCAGCAGTTTTATGGTAAGCGGCAGTTTTCTGTTAAGCAGCAATTTTCTGCTAGGCAGCAATTTTCTACTCGACAGCAGTTTACAAATAGGCAGCAATTTTTCTTCTAAGCAAAAGATGAATGCTGAGCACAATTGGGGCTCTAGCAAAAAAAAAACCCTCTTACCTGTCTGAGTGCACAGCCGTCTTGGGTATGACATAGTTGATCTCAAACCTTGCTATCCTACCAAGTCTTAGAATCACCCCAGCACCGTAGCTCCATCGCAAATTCTCCCTCAATTTCTCCAGATGTTGGTGGACATTTTGTTCATCTAATAAACACAAAACAAAAAACCAAATCCCAAATTAAATTGTCTTTAGATACATGAAACATGGCGAAACTGGAATCTTTCTTTGGCTTTGTCATGCATGTGGCCCAGCAGTCCCTGTGTTTGGTTTTGTGGTCCTCAAAAGGCGGTAGTAAAATAAGTTCCAAGTCTAGCCACAAGCTTGGGGCCTTTCTCAAAGCTCAGCTCCGGCTCAGACTCAGGCTCTGGCTCCATTTTGCGTAACCATTTTAAAATTACAGGGAACCAAAATAGAGACTTTTGGCTGTGGTTCAGAAGTAGATTTTCTGATTTGAAAAAAAAAACAGAGCTTCAGCTTAAATAAAAAGCCACAACCTATATTCTAAGCATATGGATGACAGAGGCAAAGCCGGAGCCTGAGCAGGACCCAAGCTTTTAGAAAGGCTCCTGGTTTCGTAAAGGCCCTATAGAAGAAACATATTGTCTAGAATGGAAAAAAAGTCTGAAAAGGAAAACTCACCTAGATTGAGATTGCATAGGTTGCCGGCATTTATGAATAGATGGGTGCGAATGAGGTCTCCTAGTCCCCCCTTCCCTGGCATGAATGGGAGAGGGGTAAAGAGGTGCAGTCCTGCTGACCAGTAAGCCTCACCACCAACGGCATCACCTGAGTACATCAAGACATCAATCAAAAATTCTCAAAATCTGACATGTATGGTTATATCTCATACATTCTGGTATTCTTGCAAGTTAAAGGCAGTATCATACTTTGGTTTTTGTCAAAGAAGTACAGATTCATGGTCAATATCAAGGAAGATACAGTCACAGTCATCTGCCAGTGGGAAAATTTCAGTCCCATCTCATGGTGCCCACTTTTTGAGAAAATCGTGACAAACGGCCACAGTATTTCTAAAGTCTTTTCTCTTTTATTTTTGATCTTTTAAAAGATCAAAAAGATTTTCGGTCGTTGTTTTACTAATTTCTGGATAAATACACCATTTCAGGTGGAACAATTTTAACGGTAGGTTTCTACAAGCACCATATATTCATACCCTGAAAGTTACATGTAAATCTGTGAACATTTCTGTTTTGGTGTCTTACCAAAGTATGATACTACCTTTAAGCACGACCATGCACCAACAAAACCAAAACCCACCCAGCCACAATAAAAAATCTGAAAACTCCAAGCAAAAAACTGAAATTTAAATGTTCCTATACTTTTGTAAAAAGTCTATGTATGTGCACCAAAAGCTGAAATTTAGAGTTAAAAGGTTGTATCATACTTTGGTAAGAGACCAAAACAGCTAGAAATGTTCACAGATTTACATATAACTTTCAGGGTACGAAGATGATGCTGGTAAAAACCTACCACTAAAATATTTCCGCCTGAAATGGTGTATTTATCAAGAAACTAGTAAAACAACGACCGAAAATCTTTTTGATCTTTTAAAAGATCAAAAAATAAAAGAGAAAAGAAATACTGTGGTAGTTTTTCACTGTTTTCTCAAAAAGTTGGCACCGTATGGGACTGAAATTTTAACAAATTACTTTTACTGTATCTTCCTTGATATTTTTGCCCATGAATCTGTATTTTTTTGACAAAAACCAAGTATGATACTACCTTCAAAATCTAAACGGAAAATCTGAAATCAGATTAAAATCTAAATTCTCACACATCATGACACCTAGCAAAACCAGAACCACAATATCCAATGCAACCCATCTCAACCACACCCAACCAAACTAAACCCAGCCCAATCACACTAAACTAAACCCAACCCAACCCACCCAAACCCATTCCAACCCAACCCAATCACACTCAACCCAACCATACCCAGCCCCAAAACACCGAACCACACCTAGGCCAACCACACCCAGCCCAACTCAACCCTAACTATTCGACCCCAACCCCAACCCACCCAACCCATTTTTATAACTTATTCAAATGTATTGACTGCACATGATTTTATGTTTTACAAAATACTGCACCATAACATGTACTTACCCTGCCAACAAAGGATGTTTACAGTAAAACTACATTTTCTTTAATTGTCACTGTGTTGCTTAGTAAAGCCGCTGAAATTGAGCCGACTAACTACAATGTTCTGCTTATTAAGTATACTCATAGAGTTAAATAAAAAACTAGAGTGTGCACTGTGCGCGTGTTGCTCGAACCATGGCCAGCGCCATTGCATTAAGGAAACAAGGGAAAACGCGCGCGTCCCGTTTCAAATGTGCGTACACATTCTTACCCCGGTTCGCGTGCGCGCAGCACTGTGCATAAAATATACGTCGCGTCAGGCACAGTGCGCGCAGTTCTTCGAGTAACATCCGGGTACCGTTTTTGGACTCTACTGCGGTTGCTCAGTCACCCCAACTAAAATGGCGGCTGCGCGTCCGTGCCAGAGTGCCGAGAGCAAGCACATTGAATACGAAGCGCGCACTCTAGTTTTTTATTTAACTCTATGAGTATACAGTATAATTTTAACATCAATTTCAATAGTATTTAGGTATTTCTTTACTAGACAAGACAAATTTTGGCCTGAAACCAACAAATGCAAAGTATAAACTCACCGTCAGTCTGGGGACCAAGACCTCTCAGGTTGAAACCTCTGACGGACGTAGGACCACCGACAAAGAACCTATCATTGATCTTTGTCTCGGTGTCATAGCTCAGTGACTTCATCAAGCCGGCTTGCAGAGAGCAAGAGACGACCTGTGGTAAGGTCAAGCATTCATTGTTATTACATGAATTCATCCAAATTTGGGAATTTGGCAGAGAAACTTTTCAAGTTTAACTTTAGATATTAAATCTACGACACATCGAGGACAAAACTGAGACCGAGACAAATAAGTGACATGCAGGACTGAAGTTCACACATACGCACTGCAAACTTTGCCTAGGATGCGCAGTGAGATTATCCCTGCGCAGTGAGATGATCCAGGTAGAAAAGTGCCTCCGGAGATTCCCCAGCCAAAACGGCCAAGCTACTCACTGGTGACCAGCCGCAAATACATGTATATCCACTGGCAAGTGATGGTGAATTGACCGATTGGGGTTCAGCTCATGAATACTTATGAGGTATAGACATTTGTGATAATATTTTGAACAAAAAATCTTAAATGGCTCTCCACAAACTGGCAAAAGGGTTCATGATAACATAGCCATAAAATTGCCTTTTATGGATAAAATGGAAAATAGGACATTGATAATCTCTTACACAATCCTTGATCAGTTTCTTGTTGAGCTGAAACTCAGCTTCTCCCTTCAGGAAGTTGACGTCTCCTCCTAAACGACCACCGGCTAGCTCCTGAGAGACCTGGAAGAGGTAGCCTCGTGTGGGATAGATGCGCTCGTTACGAGTGTCCCTCGTGAAGACATGCTGTATAGGGGTCAAGAGCAATGACTTCGGCTATGGCTCAACCTTACATACGAATCTATGGTACAGGACTCCCATAAAAGGTTGGCAACACAATTCCATGCCTTTTCAATGACTTTTCCATGATAATCTTATAAACCACAAGAGAAACTGACTGGATAAGTAATAACCACAAGGGAAACTGGAGCGGAATTCGAAACTCTGGTATAAAGCCACGGCATGCGAGTGGTTTCATGGCTTGTAACTGCCAAACGAACATAGATAATTGACTGTTAGGGACACCAACACATAGCTACAGTAAGGTGACCAGACGTCCCCGATTTGACAGTGCCGTCCCCGATGAAAAACTGTCCCCGAAAAAGTCCTCGATTCAACTAAATGGCCCCGAAAATTCTAATTGTCCTAAAAAAAAAAAACTGAACACAAATGCTGTGCTGAAGAAGATCCATTCTTCAGAGAAGTATGTGAAGACAACCGCCTAAGACATGTACATGTAAGTATGTAACCCACTCAAGTCAACTGGATAAGATGTCCATTTTGCCACCATTTTGCACGTAGGCACCATCTGGATTTAATAAAAAAGAATTCAAAATTATACCCCTCCCCCAGGACACGGATCACTGTCCCCGGATCATCTCAACAAAATATGGTCACCTTAAGCTACGGTACGGTACGGTACGGTATTCCGAAGGTCGCTGGTTTGAATCCTGCTCCAGTCAATTTTTTTTTGTTCACTTTTCAATGGATTTATTAAAGCCAACAGACAAAGATAATTTACATTGGAAAACCTGTGTATACCTATTGGTGTGTCACAAACACTATATTCCCATTAATTTTCAGCCTAAAAGTCAGTTTCATTGATAACATGGAAGGCTAATCATCATATTATACTTGCAGCTTGTGTGCTGAATTGAGTTGCGAAGGATGCGGCTGCAACACGATCGAGTTGCAGGCACTCATTAGTGCCCTTGCCTACCAGCCACATCAACCCATATAATGACCACAGAGCACAGCCTGAGATCAAAAGTGTTTGATTTTGATGGACGGAAGAAAACCTGAGAACCTGGAGAAAAAGTAAAAAACCCTTGGAATTCTCTGCTTCTGTAGCGCAGATTCTATATTAGTGGTAAGCAGAGCTGTGAAATTAGGCCCTGATGATGAGTGCTTGAGTAGATTGTTTTCAGATTACCTTGAGGGAGGATTTGATGGAGTGTCCGGCCATCTCACGGACAGCGAACGAGGCGGTACGGGACAGGCAGGAGATATCTCTCCAACTACCCTCCCACTTAAAGCCGTGCTGACCAAGGAAGCTGGGAAGCTGTAATCAATAATAACACGGAAGAAATTGATTCCTGGTCCATTAGAAGGCTTGGCTAAGCTTCATAATCCCTTTCATCAGGTCTAAAATCCCTTCGATCAAGTCTCAATTTACTCCTTGGATCAAGCGTGAAATCATTTTACCGGTAGATAAAGTCTCACATCCCCTGGTTTAAGTGTTAAATCCCTTGGATCAAGTCTCAAATTACCTGAATCAAATCTCAAATCCCCTGGATATAGTCCCAAATCCACTAAAACAAATCTCAAATCTGCTGATTCAAGTCTCAAATCCCTAAATTAAGTCTGATATCCCCCAAATCAAATCTTAAATCCCATGGATCAAGTCCCAAATCCCCTAGATTAAGTCTCAAATCCCCTGGTTCAATAGCACTTCAATAGCATTTTAATGGCAGTTTTATTAAGTCTCAATAGTAGTTTCAAGTCTATAAGATTAACCCTGAGATCAAGTATCAAGTCTGTGATGAGGTCTTGAGTCAAGTCTCATTTTTTGTAATAAGCCTAAAGTTTAGTATGTGGATAGTTTCATTGGCTTCAAACTTACCACAACATCTAGAAGGACTCCATGATCAACCTCCTTGTAAGAGCTGGGAAGAAAATCTCCCGATGTCTTGAATGCACTTGCTGTGAACCTGCGCATAATTAGGATTTGAATAGCAAAGAGCAAAATGAAGGAAACTGACTGAATTAACTTCATTCAAGGGTGAACAAAGAAAACTGAATGAAGCGGGATTCAAACCTACAACATCTGGAAAAGAAGCTAAAAAAGCCATTGAAAACCCTACATGCTCTAGGCAGACCCAAGCCTTTGGGACTGTAATCCTCATCTTGTCAGCACCAGAACTCCACTACTTAAACTTAAGCTACTTGCTTCACTGCTTAAATTGATAAAGCCTGGCTTCTGGACTGCCCATAATCAATGTGGACTCAATCTATTAATCAGGTTAGTGCAAACTATGATCAAGGACACAGCAGGAGCTTTGAGTTGATAGGTCAAGGCTAGAGGTTATAGAAGCCCAAGACCCCAGGTAAAGCCCAGAGTGGGCCTGGCCTGGCCTTTAACAGCTGGGCCCATTAAGTAACTAATAGACCGATCCAGTAGGTCACGCCCACCATAGCAACGGCCAAGCAACGACGCACACGCGCGCGCCTAATGTGTCACGATCGCCAACACGCGCTGCACGCCCATCACCGAAAGCACTTATCTCTATGGGACTCTGGTTTTGGAAAAGGTCACAAATGTACGTTTCGTCTCTTACCAGGCCAACGAGTGTCAGAATTACATTGAAAATACAAACACCATCAATTTGTAGCGGAAAGATACTGTACTTGTGAAGTTGTGCTGCATTTGCAGAGGACGGTATTTATTGTTTTTTCCAGTTCGTAAACGTACACACTGCTGTAATCAATACCGCGATCTCCAGCATGAGATCACCAAAATGGCTGCTGCAATTGGTGATCTGATTTTCACGACTGTGATTGGTCAATGCAAAATGGGGCGGGGCTAAATGGATCGGTCTATTGTAAAAGAAGGTAGGTTTGCGGTGGCAGCACGTAATCTCTCCTGTTAGAGTGTGTGGTTCTGAGAAGAACCGTTGGTATTATCTCGACGTTCCGAACAGTGTGCTCTGTTCGTCCTCAGGAGAGATAATACCTACGATTCTTCTCAGAACCACACACTCTAACAGAAGAGATTACATGGTGCCACCGCAAACCTACTTTCTTTTAGTACTCCCACCATGCATAACTTCAAGTCTTTTTTGAACTAATTGTAATTTAACAGCGGTTTCCACATTATGACAAGCTTGCTTTTGGGGATGCCCACCACTTTTCCTACCTCCGTCTATTATCTTCAATATTGACCAAAAGCTGTTTTCGCTTTAGAAAGTGCAAAAATAAATAAATGAAAGTTTCTCTCCCTAAGGGGAATACATTTGGCCATAAAGTTATATTTCCATATTTCAACTATCAAGGAATGGAAGGCATGGTTGATGGAGGTACCTCTTCTTCATATCGCCTTGTAGGGGTTTGCTGAAGGTTGCGTTGAAACCCACAGAGTGTTTGGTGCCTCTGGAGTATTCTGCTGTCAGGTTCTCACCCCTGCCCATCAAATTTGGACATTTGGCGCCGAGGACCTGGAACAGAAATATTTGATTTCAATCAGTGTCAATGGGAGTTTTGGAGAGTCGGTCTTGAGTCAACAGGGCACGCGCAAACCATGCTTGAGCATTTGTGAGCATGCGCGCGTTGTATTGCGCATGCGTGCACGTGCACTGTGAACTTGAAGACCGGTTCTCCAAAGTCTCCCATTGACTTTGAAAGTGAAAATTCAAAATCACTATAATTAAGCCCTCATTGTGGTCTCTTCCTCCTAATTTTTTGTCATTTCGTTTTTGTCGTCTACATAAAAAATCATGTGCTGGTTCAGTTGGGATTCGAACCCAAAACCTCCTGCTTACTACATTTTTCTGCCTGCAATGCTGTATTTATCCAGAAAAGAGTAAAACCAAACACAAAATTTTTTATTTTTTTTTTTCGGAAGATCAAAAATGAGACAGGTGTTCTCTCACAATTTGGCTTTATAAGTGCAACGTTTTTTCGTCATTTTCTACAGTTCCCAATGATCAATTGAGCTGAAAATTTCACAGGAGCCTGCAGTTGCTCTGTCACCTTTACCAATGGTGTACTCACCCTTTAAATAAGGTGTAAACTGCCGATGGAATTCAGATTGTTCAGACGCCCAGACAACTGGGGCTAAACTTCCCTTCCAGCAAGTAACCTTTGATGTCTTTAGCCGCTTCATGCATTCAGCAATATATGGGATTAAAAATCAGACTTGAAACAAGACTAGGCAACTGGAATTTGGACTTACTAAGTTTCCTTCGTTGTTTCCAACTAAGGTGTGAGCATTTCCTGTGATGCGTCTGGTTTCCTTGACAATGACTGTTACATCCAGGCCATCTGGTCTGGCCTTGGGACCTGAAAAATGTTAAAGAAAAAGACAAGACAAGTCATTATAAAGTACAGTAGTACACTGTAAGTAATTTTCAAATTTTGAAGAATATTTATGATCGCTTTGTAATTTCCATTGAATTGTATTTGTATTAAATGGGGCTATAGATCAGCGCGGAGTGACGTCATTCCAACTCGCCGACCTTGGAGCCGATGAAAACAAAGCATTAAGTTGTACAGGTTTTAAGACAAAAAGCTGCCAGAATTGTTTAATCTTAATACAGGGTACTTCAAATAAGGATTTAATGTCTGAGGAAAAACTATGACGCAACAATAAAAGTCATACAGAATACAAATTCTGCTTCTTTACGAAAAATATTTGAAAAACAATTCTCTACGACGGGCAGTTTGTGCGTGATTTGTCCGTAGTTTGCGCCGGTTTACGCCATCTACACGCGAGTTTTCATCGGTTGTCAAGTTACATGTATGAGAATGAAAGTACCCGGATGTCCGCGCTGATCTATTGTCTGGAAGGAGAGGTTCAACTTGTCTCTCAAAAACTGCCTCATTGCATTTGAACAGATCAAGCAGATCACAATCTGTGAGCTCAAAACACAGATGCGGTAACACCAATTATATCGGCCGAGAATTTGGAATATTGTACAGTTGTATTCAACTATTGTGTGCCCACATTGTTAACGCCGAGCTCCCTGCACAGTGTACACACAGCCTGGCCATATGAACTTTGTGTGAACTGGTGTTTAAAGGTAGTATCATACATTGGTTTTTGTCAAAGAAATGCAGATTCATGGGCAAAAATATCAAGGAAAATACAATAACAGTCATCTGTGAAAATTTCAGTCCCATACGGTGCCAACTTTTTGAGAAAACAGTGAAAAACGGTCACAGTATTTCTTAAGTGTTTTCTCTTTTATTTTTGATCTTTTAAAAGATCAAAAAGATTTTCGGTCGTTGTTTGACTAATTTCTGGATAAGTACACCATTTCAGGTGGAAAAATTTGAACAGTATGTTTCTACCACCACCATCTTCACACCCTGTAAGTTATACGTAAATCTGTGAACATTTCTGTTTTGGTGTCTTACCAAAGTATGATACTACCTTTAATAATCCTGTCGATGAGGGAAAAAAGAAAACAGGTGGAAAGAGTTAACAATGGGTCAAAGGTTTTGCGTGTGTGGTTTCTGTCCTGTAAACTCAACAATGGTAGGCCTACATTCATACCTTTACTTGTGTCTATCAAGATGCCAACCCCTTGAAACATGTCCAGCTCTTCCAGTTCTTGCTTGACCACACCAGACTTGAAGATGACGTCCTTAAAGGTCTGGGCTTGGAACAGCTGGCTGACATGCTTCAAGATCATATCATCCTTGGTTCGCCCGAGTCCCTTAACATGAACCCGCTCAACTTTCACCTGCAGAATCATGTGTTTAGCACAGTTTCAAAATAATCATCAAATAACCACAAGGGGAAACTAACATGTACTGGGTCATGGTCATTTAAATCCTGCTCCCGTAATTTTTCCTTTGTCCACTTTCCAAAATCTTAAAGGTAGTATCATACTTTGGTAAGAAACCAAAACAAACATTTTCACAGATTGACATGTATGTACGTATCATTTTCAGGGTATGAAGATGGTGGTGATAGAAACATACTGTTAAAATTTTTTCTGCCTGAAATTGTGCATTCATCCAGAAAATAGTAAGACAACGTCCGAAAATCTTTCTGATCTTTAAAAAGATCAAAAATAAAAGAAAAAAGACTCAAGAAATACCGTGGCTGTTTTTCACTGTTTTCTCAAAAAGTGGGCAACGTATGGGTCTGAAATTTTCACAGATGACTGTTACTATATCTGTCTCAGTATTTTTGCCCATGAATCTGAATTTCTTTGATAAAAACCAAAGTATGATACTTCCTTTAACTTGCAAGAATACCAGTTAGTCCCTTGTGGTTATTTTGTAGTAATTGATGATTACATGCAGTGGCGATTTTTTAATAGGGGGGCCAACATGTACATTTTAGCCAATACCGGCTTGACCTTGCCTGCGCATTGGATGCAATGGGCCTACTGAATACGCGCGCCAGTATTGAGGCACGTTGGTGTTGTCTTGGGGGCGGGGTAGGAGGAGGAGCCCTCAGATCTTTTTTTTTTTTAGGGGATGAATAGGGGGGCCCTGGCCAGTGATTACATGTATATTGATTAAAAAGCTGCATCCTTATTGAGTGATCCCCATGAACTGTTTCACAGGTTGCAACATTACTAATGCTGCACATATCTTAAAGATGGAGAATAACGATTTGTGAAAAAATGAAACAAATACAAATCCTTGTTTAAAAGACATATAAGAACCTTCTCATAATATTCAATGGGGCTGTTGTTTTTTCATTATTTAGTAATATTGGAAATAAAATTTGATAGTAATTGTCAATTCTTGGGACTATTTACCCAAACTGGCCGTGGGTGGCGCTATTTAAATTCATGTAAATGTGTGACGTAGTAGAGGGGATACGGTCCACGAACGAATCCCCTCGGTGCGCAGGAGTTGTATGGGATTTCCAATGAGTTTTGTGTACATGCGGTTTTTGTATGCTAAAACTGTCCGAATCACTGCCCGAATGATCATTAATATCCGATTGGTACATTGATTCTTCATCGATGCTCTATTCCTACCAAGGACGGTCGCCATATGTATCATTTTCAACCATTTTACTTTCGAAATGATTGGAGTGCATGTATTGCGTGTGGGAATGTAATATGCAACACACTGTGTATAAATATTCATAAGGAAAGCGAATCCCCTCTTCTACGTCACCAACTTGAGGAAAAGATGAATATTCATGATATTTAAATGAACCAAAAACGGGCCAAGTCGAGAGAAAATTTATCATTCTTGGCGAATGTGGAACGGTAAAAGGTGGCTTAAAATTCACATCAAGAAACTTCAAAAAGTGAGGGTTTATTATATGTTTACCTAGGAGCTAGGTGAACAAAATTTTACGTGAACATCTTATTTTTTGAAATCGTTGGAGCCCAGCTTTAAAGGTACATGTAGTAGCATACTTTGTTTTTTGTCAAAGAATTACAGATTTGTGGCCAAAAATATCAAGGAAGATACAGTCAAAGTCATCTGTGAAAATTTCAGTCACATACGGTGCCCACTTTTTGAGAAAACAATGAAAAACGGCCACAGTATTTCTTAAGTCTTTTCTCTTTTGGTCGTTTTTGGTCGTTGTTTCACTAATTTCTGGATAAATAAAGCATTTCAGGCGGACAAATTTGAACGGTACGTTTCTACCACCAAAATCTTCATACCCTGTAAGTTATACGTTACGGTTAATCTGTGAACATTTCTGTTTTGGTGTCTTACCAAAGTATCGAATGAACCAGAAATCTAAATCAGTTCCTTTGTTGATTATTGCAGCCTTCTAACTGTTGGGAAGAATTACTCTGCACCCTTACCTTAATGTCACCCTCAAATACTTGTTTAATACGTGACACTGCTGGTATCTCCTCGCTCCGACCATTGGCGTTGATCGAAATGTCTTCCATATTATCCTTAAAAGCTGGTTCCTGTCAAACCAAATCAAATAAAGAAATTCAAAAGATGAAACGAAAAGGGGCTACATATGAAAATAATTCAAACTACTGTAGGCCATACTACCCAAATGTTCTGGGTCTACTGTGGTTCCATGGAAATGCTAAACTGAATGTTGTTGTATAAAATAGTCTCAACCATGTCGTTCTCTGGTCGGATTTCCTTTCAAAGATCCTTCATATAAACGTTAAAATCATGAAACGGCCACAAGAGGTCGTCACGATCATCTCTAATTTACAAAATGTGACGTCATCGCACTGACCAAAAATGGCAGTTTTCATGAATGAAACCGTTCCAATATATCTGTGTTACAGTACATACATGACACAATGGGGAATTTTTTGCTGTGTTATCATTAAGGCTGCAGTTTGTATCCAGTTAACCGACCGTTCAAAGGGTACCCGGGTACATTTTCCCAGTTAGGTTAATCAAAAAGTATCTTTTTAATGGCCTCTTCTTTTTGAAACATAGACACTTCTAGAGTTCACAAAGAAAAAATGTCAACGATCTTTTGAAAATTGGACCAGCAGGCTTATGCAAAGCAAAGGCCAAACATTTTGCTATGTCTACCAAGTGCTGCCAAATGTTGTGAAAAAAGAATGAACATTGTCAACCAAGTTCCTAAAAGACCCAAACTTACTATTTCTTCGTTTTTCGTTTTTCTTTGTTTTCTTTGTTATACAGATAATCGTAACCGTAACCCGAAAAACAGAAGGGTAACCGGTTACAAAATTATTTGCAACTTACAGCCCTAGTTATCATGCATATTATTATTGCATGGTTATTATAATGATCATCACCATGATCATTGATGATCACAATCAGACAAAAGCCAATACTTCGTCTTGTATCTGTGGATGGTCAACTTGAGAATAGTCAATAAGCCATTCGCGAAATAAATCTGAATAGTATCTGGCAGTGTTGTAGTACTCGTACTCGTACTCGAGTACAACTCGAGTCCACCAAAGTACTTGGCCCGTACTCGATTAAAAGTACCCGAAAACAAAAGGTACTTGGCCCGTACTCGATCCGATGTACTTGGATTTTGGACGTACTCGACGTTAAGTACTCGGTACTCGATCCCAGTACTCGACAATTTCCGAGAAAAAAAAATCGTCGATGACATTGCTCAACCTCGAACATATCGTAAGTTCGGTAGCACGATATCCATTTAATTATAACGTGTAGAAGCATAGAGGCTTTCCTTGCCCTGGGTACAGTGTGAGTGCATGCACGTGCAAAGAGCGCAGAGATCTATACATGTAGTGGAGTTAGTTATTAGCGCGGCCCGAATTGGGATGTCGGGCCCAATGCCCAATTATGGTTGGGTCAAAATGATGCACTATTATGTACATGTACAGTCCATGGTACATTCTCAATCGGTACATATTAAAATTGTGATTTATGGGCAAAAATAACAAGGAAGATACAGCAAATATCCATTCCCTTACAGTGCCCACTTTTTTTTTAAGAAAACATTTGGAGTTTTGATCTCACCCTAAGACCCAAAGTGTTTTTGGCTTGTGATTTAGTCCAGAGAGGATAAAGGGCAGTTGTTTTTGTTTCTTTTAAATTCACCTGCTGACCTTGTTGTGTAATGAAGAGATTTATTAAACACTACTGTCATGAACTGCATTTGTTGGTACTGTGCATTGGTTCTGTGCATGTACTCGACCCGGAACTCGAACTTTGGTACTCGGACTCGGCCCTGTACTCGACCTTGAATGTACTCGGACTCGATACTTAGGACTTGGACTCGGCAGCAATGTACTCGGACTCGGCCCAGTACTCGGACCCTGAAGTACTTGGAGTACTCTGTACTCGGATCTGAGGACTCCACTACAACACTGGTATCTGGTACACAGGCTTCTTTCATTGCATAGCACCCCAGTTTGAATTTCCCAGACTAAAGACTCTGTTGCTATATCACATGATTTGGGGCAAGCTTTTGCTTAGTTACATAACAGACGTCTTGCGCCAATGCACTGTTCATAATGGATAAGAATGGCACAAAGGAACCAGATCACTCCAGAGATGGGTATCACTATACAAAAGCTTGCCCCGAATCACATGATATAGCAACAGTCTTTAGTCTGGGAAATTCAAATTTGGGTGTTTCTATGCAATGAAAGAAGTACAGGTCTGCGTAACTTGCAAATGGCTTATTAGTGACCATTACGACCCACATGGCCACAGTTATATAATGACTTAACGGTACATGTAGAGCATCCTAAGCATAGCTTTTTCCAAAAATAAACCAACCACCTGACCACACCCCCTCCCCGATACAAATTACAGACATAGCTCGTAGCGCCCTCTACTGTTGGCATGGTTGGATTTTTTATAGACCCGTAAACAGGGCCCAGATACATGTACATCACTACTCTCAGATCCTAGGCCCCGTCTCTGTTGCATAAAAAGTGGAGACACTTTTGCCGCTTGGCATCCGCTACGATCCGCGATGTCCGCTAGCTGAAATTTCACCAGAATGTAGAGTTCATCAGAATTATTTTCCAATTTCCGCTCGCAGAAAATATGCCATTTATGAATTTTCACCATCAAATCATGCACAATACATCCTTGGTTCGGTATATGTGGTGCCCTGTACCGATGTCATTAAAATGCGTTGGGGAAAATCCCACGGTACTCCGACTAGAGATAATGGTAGGGATCCCTGACTACACAGTGCTTTGCCAAGTGACTTCTAAGGGTACCAGTCTGATTGGCAAGGAGGCAATGCAACACTGCGGCTATTTTGAGTCTGGTTAAATTTTACTGCCGCATGCAAATTGAAATTCAACATTATAATCTAAAATTTTATTTTGATATTTTTTTTTTATAATTTTTACTTTTCAGCAGAAATATTTGTATTTCATCTTAATTGCAGTTCCCAAACTAATTTCAATATTTACATTTCTCATAAATTTTATTTTTAAACATGTTAAACATACATTTCCTTTTCTCTTCTTTTATTGACAGACAGTGTACATATGTTTGTAAGTGTACACATGGCACTGATGATTGCAGCATTTGGCATGTTTGGAGCTCTAGCCACTCGATTGTGCATTAATTAGATCATTTGGTTATGCTTATGGAGTGTTACCATGTACTTCTAATGTGCGGTTTGAGGTTTTATTAAATGTTTGTGGTTTTATTGTGCCTTTTGCTTGCCCTAAGAAATAATAAATGAAATAATTTTGCTTTAAAACAAATAGAGAGTACATGTAGATACAATAAAAGTAATAAAGTTATTCTACTTTTCAATACAATTGTACAAAAAGGTTTGGATTAAAAATTGCTCCAACAAAAAAAAAATTGCAAGAAATTTTCAACAGAAACGTTTTAGAGATGAGGTGGGATATGAGTTTAAAAAAAAAATGAAGAGAAGGAAGCTACATGTACCTCAAGCCTAATGAAGAAGGAAGATGTTGCAGCCATTCCATACAGTACATAGGGGTCTACGGGGATTGTGATAAGCAGGGTTCTAGCCACGGTGGGCGGCGCTGGGCGGGCCAGCCCGGCACTGGAAATTTGCGCCCGGAACTTAGGTCTAAAATAAACTCTGCCGCCCCGCACGAATTTCCGCAGAGTGAATAAAAGTATTGCAAATATTGTGAATTTTGATCACATTCCTGAATAAAAGTTCACTCCTTTCTGTTATACACCTGAAATTCATTGAATATCAGTCCTTAAAATGTAGCTTAATACCATTAAATGGCACTGCCGTCGGAACGGAGAAAATGTTGACCCTGGACCTTGATCATGTTGCGCTGCATTTTTCTCACCGCGGCTCAGCTTCATTTCTAGAGCCCACCACTACAATTGGTCTGGCTAGAACCCTGGTGATAAGACGGGGCCTGCATTTTAACACTGAAATGTTGCACAAATTTCTTCAATCTAGGCTTTTAAGGACCCAGGGGCCAATTTCACGACAACTCTTTTTATGTTAGGACCGATCTCAGGCCTTAGGACGAGTCCTAGCCGTAAGATCGATCTTAGCTATGTGCGTCCTAGGATCGATTTCACCAAACGCATCTTAGCCAAGATCAGTCTGTCATGCTGATAAATAAATTGTAATTTATTGGACGAGGACGGCCTTTCCAAATACAACGGCTGCACCATGTTTACTTGATTCAATTGGAGGGAGTGCATGCAACAGCCGTAGTTTTATGCTTGCAGTGTGCGCGCGCAGCATGAATGAAGTACGTAAACTCAAGATGGCTGATTGGTTGTTGTTCGAGCGAAAAGTTTTCGTCTACAGAAATAACATACTCACATGGGCGACGAGGTCAAATTCATATATGCCAATCTTGAAATAATCCCTGTCAAACAATAGACCTATATCCTCTACGTTTTCCTCGTCATTTTATACTATCGAGTGGATTTCTCTGGTCACGGAATTTTAACTAGGCTAGGCCTACCTCCGGCTCCCCAACCGCCGAGTCGCTGTCACCCTGCAAGAAGCGTTAGCGCCATTGGCATTGTTGCTATTCAGCATGTACGTGTTCGTGCAGATAAGACGACCCTCACACCTGTCCTAAGTTAAGACGAGTTCAGCCGCGTTGCTATGGAATTTGAGATGCATTGAACGCATCTTAACTTTGGTGAAATCGATCCTAGGACGCGTCCTGACATAGGACGAATTACCCTTCCTAAGACGCGTCTTGTGAAATCGGCCGCAGGAACATTTGCTGAAAGTTAGAAGTATCATTTTTAATGAGTAGGCCTATAAGCTATTCAAGAGGTAAAATAAATACATGTAATCAATGTGTTTGAGGATCCCTTCTTATCACAATACCCGGGCCTACATCATAAGGGTAACGGTGTACAAGCAGGTCCGATACCTGTAAAGGGAATAAAAACAACTGAATAGTTTCAACTGTTCCAAAATGATATTTTTTTACTTTCAGCAAATGTTCCTGAGTCCGTAAATCCCCAGATAGAAGAATTTTGTGCAACATTTTAGAGTAAAAATACAATTTTCTTACCTGTTTGTTGCAAACTTCAAAACAGACCGACAAAACAGTTTTATTCCCTTTATACATGAAGGTATCGGACCTGCTTGTACACCGTTACCATCATAAGGTAAGCAGGTAGGAGAACTTGATCAGCCGTGCTTTACACTGTATAAAAAAGCATAGCTAGGGTATAAGCGCGGACATCCGGGTACTTTCATTCTCATAACTTGACAACCGATGAAAACTAACGTGTAGATGGCGCAAGCTATGAACAAATCACGCACAAAACCGCCTCTCGTCGAGAATTGTTTTCCGAATATTTTTGTCAAGAAGCAGAAATCGTATTCTGTAAGACTTTCATTGTCGAATCATACTTTTTCTGTCATGCAACAGAGACAGGGCCCAGGATCTGAGAGTAGCTATAGCATCTTCTTAGCGATGTAGGCCTACAGTATCAGTGCTGTGCCTAGCTGCAGTGACTGTAGCCCAATATTACTCCTGACGTTGTTGTCGTATATAGGGCTACAGGAAGATATATATGGAAATCATCTGTTGAGAATTCCCCACCCCTAAAATGACTGTTATTCAGCGATCTGTGGCATAATGACTCACCCTGGTGTTCCTGATGTCGTGAAGAAGCATTCAGAAGAAACAAAATTCAATTCCCATTTCGGATTTCAACAAAACGAGCAATTTTCTGCCCAAATCTCAAGAATTTTGCACGTGTAGATCAGGGAGTAGACTGGTGCCGTTCGCTCCATTGCACGTAAATGGAATGTAGACTGGACAAGGTTTTTGTATGTACTGAGATTTGGGCCGAAAATTGCTCGTTTTGTTGAAATCCGAAATGGGAATTGAATTTTGTTTCTTCTGAATGCTTCTTCACGACATCAGGAACACCAGGGTGAGTCATTATGCCACAGATCGCTGAATAACAGTCATTTTAGTTTTCTCAACAGATGATTTCCATATATATCTTCCTGTAGCCCTATATACGACAACAACGTCTGGAGTAATATTGGGCTACAGATACTGCAGCTATGCTGTGCCCTATTTTTTTTTTTTTTTTTAGATTTTTTACAGACCCGGCAAAATTGAAAATTGGCAATGGAATTTGTTCTGTATTAACAAAATGAATTAGGCCTACCTTTGCATACACGGTACCCATTCCTTTGGTATTGATGTTTTACTTGAAGCGTTCAATCTTACTGCAGGATGTCAGCAAATCAAATAACGGTGAATAAAAGTTGACTGAATTCTGAACAGAGCACAGCACAAGTTTCAAGAGAATGTGGGGGCTGCCATCTTGTTATAAGTACCCCGACACAAGAGGGCGCCATCATGCTAATACACATAATAAAAACAAAATATAGGGCGCATTCGTTTAGCTAACACGGGTCAGCCCTTACTGGGAATGGTCGTGCTATACTGCACAAAACAAGCGAGAGAATGGGACGAGATTGACTGGTGTCGACCCGGGGAGCTAAACGAATGCACCCCTATAGGGCGCACCACACTATAGTGTCCCTTTGACTTTAGTGTAAAATGCCTCAACTATGGTGTTCCATTTGTGCCGTTAACGCGTAGCGGTTTTTTTTGCCGTCGCATTTTTTTTTTGCGGCGCATTTTTTTTTTTCCGTCGCATTTTTTTTTTTGCGGCGCATTTTTTTTTTGCGGCGCATTTTTTTTTTCCGTCGCATTTTTTTTTTGGCGGCGCATTTTTTTTGGGCGGCGCATTTTTTTGGGCGGCGCATTTCCCCCCCGGTGATTATATGCTGAGCCCTTTGTTTGTATCCTTCTATGGGGGACTTAAAACATTATTTACAAAACGCGTTACATTAACATAATTATTTAAATCTGGTTGATTGATATTTTCTGACAAGGCATTGCTAAAAACAAGGCAGAGGAACACCCGGCCCTGTTCTTCTCAGTTGGAATGTTAATTAACTGATTTCCACACTCAATAATGGGTCATTCCGTGTCAAATCAACCAATATCCTGAAAATTGTTACGGGTCACCTCTCCGATTTGGCTGGAATTAATTTCTAACAATCATCTATGTATATATTTAATTAACATATGCAAAATTAAAAATTTCAACTCCAAGTCGTTTCGGAATTAGGGCCTGTCAAATTCAAAGTGAGCGTGGTATCGCCCTTTAAAAGCGCGCAATTTGCGTCATTGAAGAAATTGCGTTTTGAAATGTCATTTAGAGCACCTCTAAAATAAGATACAAAGCTGAAAACTGGTACCCAGGGTAACTTGCACCCAAGGAACTCAAATCTGGCCTTAAAACAATTGTATCTCATCTACCTTTCTCTCTACAGGCAGCTCAAAAGGCAAATTTATTCTGCGGAAATAATTAATTTCCATTTTCAGGCCACCCTTATACTCAGATTGATGATCAAAAAAGCTTCATATTGCAAATGTGTATTATAGAGGTACATATGGTTACCCCCAAGGAAGCATATTGCCCTTACACATTCAAACAAAAATTGGCAATGCTCCAAAGTTGGTTCCAGACAGAAAATATCGAAAAAACGCAGAAATTCCCGGTGACCTTTGACCTAGGCAACACTTACCCACCAACTTGAAACTTGCTCTACTTATTTATACATGTCGGATCTACCCCTGGACCAAATTTGGTCTTGGAGACTCTTCTCCTTCATGGTGAGACAGCATTTCAAAATTGGGGTATTTTGCCCATTTTCGCAAATCACAATGCTTAAGCATTATAGGCCCTATGCACATGGAAGTATACAATAATTATGGAAAATTGCATTGTCGTTATTGATCCCAAAGTGTTGTAATAATGAAAAATACCTCACTCTTGTCAGAAAACAAGGATTAAATTTGATCTTACAGGTGTTTTAGGTATTATTTGAAGATACATACTGTACATACAATGTAGGGTACACAAAATGTCAAAGTGGGCGTGGCAACCCCCCCCCCCCCCGCCCAAATGTGTTTCGTATGAAATGTCCTGTACCTACAGATACAAATCTGGCCTCAAAACAAGTGTATACTACCCCAGAAAGAAAGTGATATAAACGTAAAGAACTTGTAATTTTCTCTATAAAAATTAATACAAAGCAGTGGTGTAAAAACACACCACGGCTTTCATTGGATACAATAGGCCTACAAAATGAGAATTAGGCCTAATACACAAAATATCAAGAGAGAAGGGAGGGATCCACCTGTAGCGGCAAGATGTTATTGTTTTGATTATTTAACTATTATTGTTATTCTGGACATTGTTGTTGTTATTTTGTCGAGGTTCGCCTAAGTGATTTAATCAACAGATTAATTCTTGCAGCGTTATTGTTAGGGCGCCCTCTGTTGACAATGCAAACTTTTGAGAGGTCAAAGTTGAAATTCCTCATTGATTCTGATGATCCGTAAACAAATTCCATGTTTCGTGATTTCCCATAATTAATGTCAAAATTAACAAGGTTATAAGGTCCCAATTTCAGTCATGTTAGGTCCAACACAATCGTGAACCACCGTTACACCGTTACACCGTTACACCAATACACATGCTACACGTACCAGCTTCAGTTTCACCAACTTCACTAATTAATATTCATTGAACTGATTCTCCAGAGTAAATGTGTCAATAAATAATTGCTGCCTCATATTCAATCAATAATACTGTGTGGTGCGTTCATGATGGGACTATTTCATCTTATGTAGTTTCTAAGGCTACATAAAAAGTTCACGATTTTTGGGGCACAACACTCCAACACAGTCATGGCTGAGGCAGATACTACTCTCGAGCATCTTGACAATGCAGATGCAATCAGTGAAGCTGGGTCAGCTAGCTCAAGAGCCAGTTCAAGAGGCAGTACAAGTTCAGTCTCCAGACGGAAAGAGGCCAAGGCCAAGAAGTTACTGGCACATCTCAAGGCAGAACAATTAAAGAAGAAACAGGCGTTGGCGATAGAAAAGTTGAAGATTGAGCAAAGGATGGAGAAGATGGATGTTGATGATGAGATACAGCAAGCTGAACAACAGCTACAATTTTGGGTGAATGAAGTTATACAGGAAGGTGATGACATGGAAGAACAGTCCGTGAAGGTGTCACCGGAACAGAAGTCAACCACTGCTGTGGAAGTCCCAGAGCCGGAACATGTACATGTTCCCCATGTTCCCCATGTTCCCCACGTATTTGAAGTGCCTTCGCCCACCAACATCGATGTCCAAGATAAAGGTAATGCCATAGCCGATCCGACAGATGTAGCCAAGCTGGTCCAGGCCATGACGTTGGCCATTAATACGCCAAAGCCAGAGCTGCTCTCCTTCAGTGGTGACCCTGCAGATTATTCAGGATTTATTCACAATTTTGATGTGAATATTGCCAGCAAAGTTCAAGAAGACAGGGTGAGATTGACTTACCTTATTCAGTTCTGCAAGGGAAGGGCAAGAGAGAGTATTGAGAATTGTGTGTTGATGGAGGAGAGTGCTGGATATAAGTTTGCGAGGGAAATTCTTCGCGATCAGTTTGGTCAGCCACACATCATCACACACTCCCTAATCCGTAAAGTCATCGACAGACAACCAATCAGACCAAATGATGGAGCTGCGTTGTGGGAGCTCGCCCGTCAAATGAGAAAATGCCAGGTGACCATGTCACAGATTGGGTACTCGGCAGATATGAACAGTTCTGACAACCTCCTCAAGATACAGCGGTTGTTACCCATACATCTTCAGTCTGAGTGGGCAAAACGGGCTCAGACGATGATCCAGTGTTGCATTGAGCCAAGCTTCTCACACATGACAGACTTCATCGAACAGAAGGCGAAGATAGCAAGCAACATGTTCGGCCAGAACATAGGGAAGAATGTTCGAGCCGACAAGATGTCACAACCGAGCTTGAAAGGCAAGCCAGCGAAAGTTACTACTCTGGCCACTCAAGGCTTCAAAGCCGTTGATGAGGCTAATGGAAGCAGTCGTCCTCAACGAGGTAATTACGTGCCAAGATGTCGTTGCTGTTCTCAGTCTCATGCATTGAAGGAATGCAAGGAATTTCAGCAAAGGTCTCATGACGAAAGGCTGAAGTTTGTTCGAGGCAACAAATTATGTGACAACTGCTACCGACCAGGGCACATGGCTAAAGGGTGCATGCAGAAATCAACATGTGATGTTAAGGGCTGCACATGGAAGCATCAAACGTTGCTACATCCTCCACGCAGAGATCAATGCTCAAAGGAAGAGCATGCCAAGTTTACCAGTTCTACTTCTGCAAACGGGGCCGGGGACACAAATAAGAGTCACACTACAAGTAAGCCAGATGGCGATCAAGGTGGAAGTGTGAATGCAACCACAGCTTCTACAAACAGAGTGTGCCTAAGAGTTGTTCCGGTCAGAGTGCAGGGGAAAGAAAAGGAAGTTCAGACTTGGGCACTGTTAGACAGCGGGAGTGATACGTCACTGTGCGACAGAAAGTTGTTGGAACAACTTGACCTTCAAGGTGTGGAGAAGAAAATCACCCTTGCGACAGTTAACAACGAACACAGCGAGAAGTCCGAAGTCGAAGTGAGCCTCACGGTGAAAGACCTGGATGGACGTGAGAGCGTCAACTTACCCAAGGTGTGGACTGTTGCCAAGTTGCCAATATCAGACAGCAGCTTCCCCAGGCAAGAAGATATCACCATGTGGCCACACCTGAATGGAATAAACTTTCCTAAGATCAATGAACATCAAGTCATGCTGCTGATTGGAGGAGATGTCCCAGAAGTTTTCTGGGTTCTGGATGAGAGACGCGGTAAGAGAAAGGAGCCCTACGCTGTCCGGTCTTTGCTTGGATGGACACTGTTGGGGCCTGTGGCTGAGTCCAAGAAGGAATCAAGTTTCACCGTGAATCACATCCTCCATGAAGACAACTTGCTGCAACAGGCAGTGGAGAAATTCTGGGAGACAGATTTTGGTGGCCAGATGGTTGATGTTGAAGTAGCTGACTCGGTGGAAGATAAACGAGCGAAGACCATCATGGAAGACACAGTGACAAATGTTGATGGTCACTACCAGGTCGGCCTACCGTGGCGCTACCAGAATCCACGTTTGCCAGACAACCGTCCTCTCGTAGAGGCAAGACTACAGTCGTTGAAAAGGCGTTTCCAACGAGATCCCAGCCTGCATGACAAGTATAAGAAGACCCTTGATGTCTACATCAAGAAAGGGTACGCAAGAGAAATATCTCCTTCAAGGTCTTCGGGTGTCACACCTGAAGCTACCACTGATGAGCAACCGCCAAGAGGTGTAGAAACAGCAGTAGTACGACAAGCAGTGTGGTATCTCCCCCACCACCCGGTGTTCCACCCACAAAAGCCAGACAAGCTTAGAGTGAAGTTTGATTGCGCTGCAAAGTACAAGGGTGTGTCACTAAATGACCAGTTGCTGCAGGGTCCAGATTTCACGAATAATCTGGTTGGCGTCCTGACGAGGTTTAGAGAGAGACCCATCGCACTGGTGGCCGACGTTGAGGCAATGTTCCACCAGGTTAAGGTGCCTAGCACTGACTGTGATGCACTCAGATTTCTCTGGTGGCCCGGCGGAGACTACTCCAAGGAACCAACTGACCATCAGATGTTAGTTCACCTATTTGGTGCGACATCATCACCCAGCTGTGCTGGATTTTGTCTCAGAAAGACAGCTGACGACAACAGAGAAAACTTCGACGAGAAAACAATCATGACAGTCCACGAGAATTTATATGTAGACGATTGTCTTGCGTCAGTGACAACAGAAGATGAAGCCATCAGATTATCCAGCCAACTCATCCAGCTGTTAGGCAAGGGAGGCTTCAGATTAACCAAGTGGGTATGTAACAGTCGTGATGTAATGGAGACCATCCCCGTTGAGGAAAGAGCACCATCAGTTCTGAAGTTAGATTTCGACCACCTTCCAGTGGAACGCACTCTGGGCGTCAAGTGGGATGTTGAAGCCGATACATTTGGATTTGAAGCCATAGCGAAATCTAAGCCTGCTACACGGAGAGGTGTATTGTCCACTGTAAGCTCATTGTATGATCCTTTGGGATTTCTGGCACCATTCATCCTACCAGCAAAGATTCTTCTTCAAGATGTCTGTCGTCAGGGCCATGGCTGGGATGAAAAGATCGAGGAACGTGAAATGATGAGATGGAAGCGCTGGCAAGATGACCTTCCAAAGCTGACAAGTATTACCATCGATAGATGTCTACAAGCAAAGGAACCCCACGACGAAGCTGTCTGGCAGCTTCACCATTTTTTCTGATGCGTCAGAGCGGGGTTATGCTGCAGTATCATACTTGCGTGCTGTTGACGTACAAGGAAGGATCCATTGCGCATTTGTCTTCGGGAAGGCACGACTGTGTCCTATGAAGCAGGTCACAATTCCTCGACTAGAGTTATCAGCAGCAGTCCTAGCCGTGAAGTTGAATCAGCTAATCCAGAGAGAGATGAAGCAGCCGATCACAGAGATCATATACTGGACTGACTCAACATCTGTTCTACAGTACATCCAGAATGAAAGCCGAAGGTTTCACACATTCGTAGCGAACCGTGTCTCAAAGATACAGACTGGATCCGACCCATCCCAGTGGCGGTATGTAGATTCCGCAAACAACCCAGCAGATGACGGTTCACGAGGGTTGACTGCAGACGACATGATTAAAGATCAGCGCTGGTTGCATGGACCAGAGTTCCTGTGGAAGGAAGAAGAGCACTGGCCAATCCCACCGGTTGTTATCAAGGGGCCGTTCCCAGATGTGTTAGCTGACACTTTGCAGAGCGATCCTGAGGTGAAGAAGGTAGCCCAGTCTTTCTCTGTGGTTGAGAAGGATAGCATAGATGAGTTTCTTGGCAGATATTCATCTTGGAACAGTATGAAGCGTGGAGTTGCCTGGTTGCTGAGGTATCGAGATTACCTATATGCCCGCTGCAAGAGAAAGCCGGAGTCCAATGATATCAGCACCAAAGGGCTGTCCTTATCAGAGCTGCAGAGAGCTGAGACACAAATCATCAAGTACACTCAGCGACAGTCTTTCACCAAGGAGATTGCAGCAATTAAGTCCCACACAGAAGAAGGCGGGAGACCCAACAAGAAGAGTACGAAGGTTCCAAGTACACTCCACAAATTGAGTCCAATCCTAGTAGATGGTGTTCTGCGTGTGGGTGGCCGTCTTGAAAATGCACCATTGCAGCAAGACATCAAGCATCCCATCATCCTGCCTAGTGATCATCAGGTGACCAGACTGCTGATTGAGCATCATCATCTGAAAGTCGGCCATTCCGGTGTCGGCATGACCTGGACTTCACTCAGAGACAGATTTTGGGTATTGAAGGGAGGATCTGCTGTGAGGCGAGTGATTGGAAAGTGTTTCCAGTGCAAGAAGAGGAACGCACCCGTTTGTCAACAGCTGATGGCTGAGTTACCAGCAGAAAGGGTCACTCCAGAGAAGCCCCCCTTTACATATGTTGGTGTGGATTACTTCGGTCCACTTTATGTGAAGCAAGGGCGGAGCCATGTCAAAAGATATGGATGCATTTTCACCTGCCTATATAAACTGTGAGAGCTGTACACATAGAAATTGCTCACTCGCTAGACACAGATGCATTCATCAATGCCCTTCGCCGGTTCATCAGCAGAAGAGGTGTACCTGAGAAGATCGTAAGTGACAATGGCACTAACTTCACGGGTGGAGAACGTGAGCTTCGAGAGAGCATCACAGCCCTGAACGAGCAGAAGATTGCAGATTTTCTTCAGCAGCGAGCAGTTGAATGGCAGTTCAACCCCCCAACTGCAAGTCATATGGGAGGTGTTTGGGAACGGATGATCCGTTCCATTCGCAAGATCCTGAAGAATCTTCTTCAAGAGCAAGTGGTGTGTGACGAGGTACTACTCACCGTGATAGCTGAGGTGGAGTCCATCTTGAATGCGAGACCACTCACCCAACTCAGTTTGGACCCCAGAGACCAGGAGCCGTTGACACCGAACCATCTCCTTCTGATGAGACCGAGTCCCAATGTTCCACCAGGAGTGTTCGTGAAGGCGGATGGTTATGGTCAGCGCAGATGGCGTCAAGCGCAATTCCTAGTGGACCAGTTCTGGAAGCGATGGAAGGCAGAATACCTACCACTTTTACAGCAGCGTCAGAAGTGGACCCAGACGAGGCAAGATCTGGAGGTGGATGATCTGGTGCTGGTTGCTGCTGACGGAGAACCCCGTGGACACTGGCCACTGGGAAGAGTGACACAGGTCTACCCAGACAAGACAGGGCGGGTTCGACAAGTGGAGGTGAGAGTAGGCTACAGGTTCCTCAAGCGACCCATCGCCAAGCTTTGTTTCCTGGAGAAACCTCACAGCGTATAAGAATCCAATAGCCCAGAACATTAATTTGTGATTGAACTCAAGTAAGCTTTGCGAATTATGGACAATCAATGACATTGATTCTCAAAACTTGTGTGTTTTTTGGATTTCCATTATGACATTGCATTGCAAGCAGCAAGAGTTTTATGTTATCTCTTGTGTTTTGAAGTTGTTTGCCGCTTAAAGGTGTTGAGAGATGAACAGATTGGGCCTGTTCATGGGGCCGGGTATGTAGCGGCAAGATGTTATTGTTTTGATTATTTAACTATTATTGTTATTCTGGACATTGTTGTTGTTATTTTGTCGAGGTTCGCCTAAGTGATTTAATCAACAGATTAATTCTTGCAGCGTTATTGTTAGGGCGCCCTCTGTTGACAATGCAAACTTTTGAGAGGTCAAAGTTGAAATTCCTCATTGATTCTGATGATCCGTAAACAAATTCCATGTTTCGTGATTTCCCATAATTAATGTCAAAATTAACAAGGTTATAAGGTCCCAATTTCAGTCATGTTAGGTCCAACACAATCGTGAACCACCGTTACACCGTTACACCGTTACACCAATACACATGCTACACGTACCAGCTTCAGTTTCACCAACTTCACTAATTAATATTCATTGAACTGATTCTCCAGAGTAAATGTGTCAATAAATAATTGCTGCCTCATATTCAATCAATAATACTGTGTGGTGCGTTCATGATGGGACTATTTCATCTTATGTAGTTTCTAAGGCTACACCACCTTTTAGGCCAGATTTGACTTATTTGGGTACAAGTTACGTCAAGAGTGATGTAATTTTCATATTACAACACTATGGGATCTACGGAAGAGTATAAGGGCCACCTGCAAAAAAAAATGTTCGAGTTGCTATCTCGCCGCGGCGAGTTACTATCTCGCCGCGGCGAGTTACTGTCCTGAGTATACCATCTGCATGTATCCGGTATTGTGATTGACACAGCAATGTTTGTGTGTAAAAAGGAACAGCAAATTCGTACATGTATAGCCGGCCTGTGGAAAGCAAAACAAGAGAGAGAAGACCCAATCGTCTGATCATAAAACAAAAAATTTGATGAATAAATAAAGAGAGACATCTCAGTTTTTGCTATTTTTGTAGCACAGAAAATAAGAAGAACCGGGATGCGCTCCACAAGTTTTAAGAAGCTTTTATCAGTGTAGTGTATAGCGAGGTCAAAAAACTTGAAGAGGCATAGTGTATAGTTCTAACTGAAAGTGGTTTATCATGTGGTTGGGGTAGGGGTGGGGTGGGGTGGGGTTTTGTTGAGGAGGAAAGGGGGAGATGAATGATGGGGGAGGGAAAAGAAGAAAGGAGACAGGGATTGATTAAAGAAAGGTGGAAGTAAAAAATGGAAGATGGATACCCAAGGTTTCGACCAAGAAAATTGACACTTTTCATCTTGCTCAGTCGGGATTCTGCTCACCCTTAATCTGTATTTGGCAGCGTTATCAAGGGTGAAGTGGCGAGATATAAACGCATTTGCAAACACGAAAGGGATTTTGTTACGAACAGAATTTGCAAAATTCTTGAACTTTTGCAAGAGCAACAGTAAAGTACACCAACCTCCGGGGACTCAATATGAAGTTGAACCAAAGGGATCCTGTCATTTCTTTATATTAGAAAATAAACCAGGATGACAGTTTTTTCAATTGGTTGTTAAGTGGACTAAAACACAATAAAAAAGAACAACCATATCTCGCATCTATGATTGGTCAAAGCACAACAAAAATGCTAAAAGGTGACCGATGAAGTGCGGCATAATAACGGTCAGAAAATATGATTTGAACCCTCCATAAAAAAGGAAAAATCCAAGGGATCAGCATATTATCAACGGACAAATTTGTTCTTTGAAAGACTTTCTCCTTCCCTTTTCTTGGTTTCCCTCTTGTACTCATTTTGATTTTTTCAACCGATCTTTGTGCAATACAGCTAAACAGCCCACAAGTTGGATTTGTCTCTGTCTTTGCAAAATATATTATACTCTTATATAGACGAGTGGTATGTCAAATTACCCTACTATTCCACTCTTCCTATTATTAACACAAGTTCCGTTTGCTCTTCTCAGCCTGGACCCACCACAATCATGATGGTTTTGTCTACCCACTGTTCCATCTGCCTACCTTCCACCTCTTGACCTCAAACTAACCAATACCTCCATTTTTTCCCCATCCCTGTCTCCCTTTCTTCTTTCCCTCTTTCTTCATTCATCCCCCCCCCTTTCCTCCTCAACAAACCCCACCCCACCCCACCCCTACCCCAACCACCTGATAATCCACTTTCAGTTAGAACTATACACTATGCCTCTTCAAGTTGTTTGACCTCGCTATACACTACACTGATAAAAGCTTCTTAAGTCTTTTGGAGCGCATCCCGAATATTCTAATTTTCTGTGCTACAAATAAGAAAAAACTTAGATGTCTCTCTTTCTTTATTCATCAAATTGTTTGTTTTATGGTCAGACGATTTGGTCTTCTCTCTTGTTTTGCTTTCCACAGGCCGGCTATACATGTACGGAATTTGGTGTTCCTTTTTACACACAAACATTGCTGTGTCAATTGCAATACCGGATACATGCAGATGGTATACTCAGGACAGTAACTCGCCGAGGCGAGATACGGTAACTCGCCGCGGGGAGTTATTTACTCGCCACGGCGAGATAATAACTCGCCGTGGCCAGTTACCGTATCTCGCCGCGGTGAGTTACTATCTCGCCGCGGCGAGTTACTGTCCTGAGTACCATCTGCATGCATCCGGTATTGCGATTGACACAGCAATGTTTGTGTGTAAAAAGGAACAGCAAATTCGTACATGTATAGCCGGCCTGTGGAAAGCAAATAAAGATAGAGAGGACCCAATCGTCTGACAATAAAACAAACAATTTAATGAATAAAGAAAGAGAGACATCTCAGTTTTTCCTTATTTGTAGCACAGAAAATTAGAAGAACCGGGATGCGCTCCACAAGTTTTAAGAAGCTTTTATCAGTGTAGTGTATAGCGAGGTCAAAAAACTTGAAGAGGCATATAGTGTATAGTTCTAACTGAAAGTGGTTAATCAGGTGGTTTTGGGGTTTGGGGTAGGGGTGGGGTGTGGGTGGGTGGGTTGGGGTGGGGGTTTGTTGAGAAGGAAAGGGGCAGATAAAATGAAGAAAGGGGGAAAAGAAGAAAGGGAGACAGGGATGGGGAAAGAAAAATGGAGGTATTGGTTAGTTTGAGGTCAAGAGGTGGAAGGTAGGCAAATGGAACAGTGGGCAGACAAAACCATCATGTGGTGGGTCCAGGCTGAGAAGGGCTGACGGAATTGTGTTAATAGGAAGAGTGGAATAATAGGGTAATTTGACATACCACTCGTCTATATAAGAGTATAATATATTTTGCAAAGACAGAGACAAATCCAACTTGTGGGCTGTTTAGCTGTCTTGCACAAAGATCGGTTGAACAAATCGAAATGCATGCAAGAGGGAAACCAAGAAAAGGGAAGGAGAAAGTCTTTCAAAGAACAATTTTTTCCGTTGATAATACATGTATGCTGATCCCTAGGATTTTTCCTTTTTTATGGAGGGTTCAAAACATATTTTCTGACCGTTATTTTGCCGCACTTCATCAGTCACCTTTTAGCATTTTTGTTGTCCTTTGAATAATCATAGATGCGAGATAATGATTGTTCGTTTTATGTGTTTTAGTCCACATAACAACCAATTGAAAAAACTGTCATCCTGGTTTATTTTCTAATATAAAGAAATGACAGGATCCCTTTGGTTCAACTTTATATTGAATCGAGGTTGGTGTACTTTACTGTTGCTCTTGCAATAGTTCAAGAATTTTGCAAATTCTGTTCGTAACAAAATCCCTTTCGTGTTTGCAAATGCGTTTATATCTCGCCACTTCACCCTTGATAACGCTGCCAAATACAGATTAAGGGTGAGCAGAATCCCGACTGAGCAAGATGAAAAGTGTCAATTTTCTTGGTCGAAACCTTGGGTATCCATCTTCCCCTCTTTACTTCCATCTTTCTTTAATCAATCCCTGTCTCCCATTCTTCTTTTCCCCCTTTCTTCATTCATCTGCCCCTTTCCACAACAAATCCACACCACAACCCACCCACCCACATCCCACCCCTACCCCTACCCCAACCACCTGATTAACCACTTTCAGTTAGAACTAAACACTATGCCTCTTCAATTTTTTTGACCTGGCTATATACACTACACTGATAAAAGCTTCTTAGGACTTTTGGAGTGCATCCCGAATATTCTAATTTTCTGTGCTGCAAATAAACAAAAACTGAGATGTCTCTCTTTCTTTATTCATTAAATTGTTTGTTTTATGGTCAGACGATTGGGTCTTCTCTCTCTTTTTTTGCTTTCCACAGGCCGGCTATACAATGAATTTGAGGTTCCTTTTTACACACAAACATTGCTGTGTCAATCGCAATACCGGATAAATGCAGATGGTACTCAGAACAGTAACTCGCCGCGGCGAGATAGTAACTCGCCGCGGCGAGATAGCAACTCGAAAAATTTTTTTTGCAGGTGGCCCTTATACTCTTCCGTACTTCCGTACTCATCGCATAAAATGAATTAAAACGTTTTAAGAACTTCAGAGATTATTGTAATAATTATTACAATTAATTTTCAGTATTGTCGCAAACCCTGCAGACTTCTATGTCGGGCAGATCTAATGGACACACCCAAAACCCCGCGAAAGCTGCACGCGCTGCACGCACAGTACAGGGGCCAAAAATGCACCAGACTCTGCTAGCCTCTAAACCAGCCGTCTTAAAGAGATAATCCCTCTACATTACATCAATTAAGAAATCTATTAATATCTCTATGTTAAACTATTTCATATGCTTAGTTCAATATGAAACAATCGTATTATTCTATTTGAGTAGGTTTACCAAACAGAATAAGATGAATTTGTCTCAGATTCTATGAAATTGTTTCATAGTTTTATTTTCTCAAGCACATTAAAGTCGCTTTGTTGGGTTGTAAGCTGCTCCTTTAAAGAGACTAGTGTAACAATAGAGGGCGCTGTTTATGAATAATGAGCATACGATAGAACTATTTGTCGCAATCGTGAAGAAAGTTTTCGGGACAATAATTTTCTTTATTTTACAAGCTTTGTTTTTAGACAATTTTTTTTATTATTGCAGGTTAATCTGTGGTAACAAAATTCAGTCGTGAACGTCATGAAAATTATATGTCTGGTTTGAATTTTTGGTCAGCGTTAGGACTTAGAAGGGCCTGAAATTTCGATCCTAGCAGGATCTCTCTCAAAGGCTGCTCAGAGCTAAGAGGGCCTGACGTTTTGTAATTCCTAGCAAGACCTTTCCCAAAGGTTTTGCAAATTTGCATCTTTAATCATGCAAAATTAAATGGAAACCCACAACTTGGAGAACCCTACCGCATTTTCAATAATTCTTCTTTCTTTAAATCCACACAACAAAATGGAACAGAATACATTTTTATTTACATTAAAGCTTTTGACATTTTTTTATTCAATTACAATGATTACCGTAGACTACTACAATAAGACATCCGAGAAGTAGGAGAGAACGAGTGGAAAGTTGCCTGGTGTCATATGCCTTTCGCATACCACTAAAAAGAACATTTTCTTTTCTTGTAAGACAAAGCCCTGCTCTCAAACAAAATAATGCTAACCTCAAACTTGCTTTATAGTCTTAACTCCAGGCTGCGATGAATTCATCACAAGGATTGTTGTTATTTTAAACAATGTTTTGATATAAACATGTGCAAAAAAGGCTGGTATAAAAGTAATATCAGACTACATATGACAGATGTTGACCATCTTAAAAAACCTTCTCTAATTGCTCTTCTACTAGTGCAAAGTTGCAACAGCACACAGTAGGCAAGCAATTTTTTTTTCTGAAGTAATCAGTGTCATCGCATCTGAACTCACAGATTTCGCTGTGCTCAAATAT
This sequence comes from Astropecten irregularis, assembly GCA_963971285.1. NCBI lineage: Eukaryota > Metazoa > Echinodermata > Asteroidea > Paxillosida > Astropectinidae > Astropecten > Astropecten irregularis. Next base: position 5,658,025 of record OZ020251.1, on the reverse strand, counting down.
GACAATCTATTCAAATGCAAATCCAGGGGTTTCACCACAATGCATTGTGAGCCCATTTTGGGGGACAATAAAGGTTCATTGAACCTCTCCTCTTCTAGGTACAGAATTTTCTGCTTCGTTAAAG